>ONZH01013179.1:0-38045 GCA_900303285.1 Rhinella marina | reverse complement strand
AGAACCGGTTTCATGAAATCTTTATTTAGTTTTAGGCTTGTTAGGATAACCCAGTTGAACTTTAAATTGATTTAGCGTACACTTTCTGTGGTTTGCAAGCTTATTGAGGTAAGATCTTAAACGGACATGAATTGTTAAGAAAATAGATTTAAAATCAAGAGGGAAGAATCTCTATAACAAAGAAAATGTGTTTCCTATAGATTTTTTTTCACTAATTAAAACCTGATACCTGAACCATATATGGTACTTTTTCTTTAGGACCTTTACACAGTGTTCATTTCTTCAATTTTAAAACGTATAAAAATATGTACATTTAAAAGCTAGGGTGATTTTTTTTTTCTAGTATTTTTGTGGCATTTTTATTTTGTGTAAGTTTGGACATGCAACTTCCCAGGTACTATAGAAAGCCTTTGAGAACACTGCCAGACAGGGGTGTACACGGATCTCATAGGGCCCCATAGCAAAACGTAATATGGGCCCCCCTTCGTTTCCTGGTGCACGTGCATCAATCACTCCCAGGCATTGTAAAGCTTGCTCAACACCCAGATTTCTGACAAATGTAAATTTTTTTAATCAAGTGAAAGAAATTTAAATTAAACACAAATTGTAATAAGTTGCCTTTGGCCTTCCCCTCTTTATCCAACTTTTATGCGGCGCTCATTCTGAACACCATATTTCTCAATGTATTTACAACAGAAAACTGTCATAAATACATTGATAAATTTCCTGCTTCTCTTCTATTACAAAGCTATTTGGCTGCCTGCAGCCACCACTAGGGGGAACTCAGTAAATAGGAATTATTACAACTACAATGGAAGCTGTAATAATCTCTTTGTATTGAGCTTCCCCTAGTGTTGGCTTTGTGAAAAAGCTGTGTTTTCAAGCGGAGAAGAGAAGAACAAGTTCCGTGTTGGCCCTCCCCTCACCAGGCCCCATAATGGCATGGTTTGCCTCTGTTTCAGGTACGTCACTGCTGCCAAAATAACACACCATACAAGAGTGTTTTGGAAAAAATCGCCATTGACCCAGAAAACACCACCAAAACATCACAAACCAAAAAGCATTGCATGAAGTGCATCTTCTATCGTACTATAGAGCGCAAAGTTGTCAACTTCAACAGAAAGTATTCAAAACCAGCCTAAATCTGTGGTTATTTTCTGATTATATGTATTGTATTCTGTTTTCTGTACAGAGTGGCTGTTCATAGATTTATTTTACAGAAGACACATGGACATAAGAAACTTCTGTCAAAAAAACTTATTGACATTTATGAGAAGAAAGTATTGTGGCCATGTTCCGAGACATATGATGAGATAAGAGTGCAGGAAAGATGAGGCCATGAGCTACTTTGTAGTAAATAAAGTATGTCTTGATTATCCTACTTTATTCCTCATCCAACATGCATCAGCAATAGCAGATTACCAGAATGTTGAAAATGCTGAACTAATTTGTTGGCACTTTGTACTCTTTAGGTTACTTTCACACTTGTGTTTACATTCATTGTCAATGGGGACAAAATGGAACTGAACAGTACGGAATGCTCCAAAATGCATTCCGTTCCGTTTGGTTGCATTCTCAGACCAGAGAGCAAACCGCAGCAAGCTGCGATTTTCTTTCCACCATGGAATGCGAAGTTAAACGGATTCGGCATGACCCACAATACAAGTCAACGGGGATTGATCTGTTTTCTCAGATAAAATAGAAAAGAGATCTGTCTCCCATTTTCCCAATGGAGTTCATGACGGATCCGTCATTGCTATGTTAAAGATAATACAACCGGATCCGTTCATAACAGATGCAGACAGTTGTATTATCAATAACGAAAGTGTTTTTTTGCTGATCCCTGCCAGATCAAGCAAAAACCCAATGGAAGATACACAGGATCTGCCCTCCTCATCCTGCAGACACAGAGCTGATAGACTGGAGGAGTTATGTACAGCATTGCACAAGAACAGGTAGGGGAAAGATCCTGTGTGTATCATCAATGTCATTGTACAGCTGGGACTTGTAGTCCTACACATACAACAAGCTGCTGAGTATCCCAACAGTCAGACATGTCACTTAGGGCAGCACTTGTATTCACTCCCTTTGCAGAATAGGGGGAGGGGCACAAATATTCATGAGGTAAAACTGACAGATTGTTGTTATTGCAGGTAAACAAAGGGTCAGAAGAGAACCAGGGAAATGAGGAAATAGATTTTTTTGCCTAAAACATTTTTAGCTTAGTTATAGATTGCTGACCATCAGATTTACAGTGTATATTTTTTTCATAACTCAGACAACCCCTTTAAACTAAACTGGGCTGTCATGTTGACAGCTTAAGTGCTCATTCACACGAACGTGCCGTGTTTTGCGGGCAAATTGCGGCTCCTCAAAACATGGATGTTGCCCATGTGCCTTCTGCAATTTGAAATGTCTATTCTTGTCCATAAAACGGACAAGAAAGGGACATGATCTATAATTTTCGTGGGGCCACAGAATGGAGCAACGGATGCGGACAGCACACGGAGTGCTGTCCGCATGTTTTGCGGCCCCCTTGAAGTGAATGGGTAAGCACCCGAGCTGCAAAAAATGCGGTTTGGATGTGGAACCAAACCACGGTTTTGTGAATGAGCCTTAACACTGTAAATCTGTGACAATTATATTTCTGTCAGTTAAACCAAAGTAAATCAAAAAGAAAACCACGGAGACACCATCACACGTCTCAGCGACGGTCAAACTAGCCAGGCCTTTCACCGGGAAGGAACAACCAAGGGAAGGGCAGTCTCCAAAAGGAAACCACCTATGCCAAAGCATGGTATCCATCCACAGTCAGCTGTTTCTGGGTATTTGCTCCTCATCAGTGTGGAGTAGGAATCTGGCTAGTGGGAGCAATGCCTAGTAGAAGATTATTTAAGAAAAGATGATTGACCTCAGGGAGATCAACCATCATCACCACAGAGACACCATCACGAGTCTCAACGTTGGTGAATCTAAAATAAGGCTCCCTGGGAAAAGCAATATGCAAATCAAAAAGAAAACCACGGAGACACCATCACGTGTCTCAACGACGGTCAAACTAGCCAGGCCTTTCACCGGGAAGGAACAACCAAGGGAAGGGCAGTCTCCAAAAGGAAACCACCTATGCCAAAGCATGGTATCCATCCACAGACAGCTGTTTCGGGGTATTTGCCCCTCATCAGTGTGGAGTAGGAATCTGGCTAGTGGGAGCAATGCCTAGTAGAAGATTATTTAAGAAAAGATGATTGACCTCAGAGAGATCAACCATCATCACCACAGAGACACCATCACGAGTCTCAACGTTGGTGAATCTAAAACAAGGCTCCCTGGGAAAAGCAATATGCAAATCAAAAAGAAAACCATGGAGACACCATCACGTGTCTCAATGACAGTCAAACTAGCCAGGCCTTTCACCAGGAAGGAACAACCAAGGGAAGGGCAGTCTCCAAAAGGAAACCACCTATGTCAAAGCATGGTATCCATCCACAGACAGCTGTTTCGGGGGTAAATAATCTTCTACTAGGCATTGCTCCCACTAGCCAGATTCCTACTCCACACTGATGAGGGGCAAATACCCCGAAACAGCTGTCTGTGGATGGATACCATGCTTTGGCATAGGTGGTTTCCTTTTGGAGACTGCCCTTCCCTTGGTTGTTCCTTCCCGGTGAAAGGCCTGGAAAGTTTGACCGTCGTTGAGACACGTGATGGTGTCTCCGTGGTTTTCTTTTTGATTTGCATATTGCTTTTCCCAGGGAGTCTTGTTTTAGATTCACCAACGTTGAGACTCGTGATGGTGTCTCTGTGGTGATGATGGTTGATCTCCCTGAGGTCAATCATCTTTTCTTAAATTAGTTAAACCAAAGTAGTCATTGCTTCTCCATTCAGATGGTCACCAGGAAAATCTTAAAAATTATTGAAATTATGAAGATTCTCTTATATAGAGGGCCTTCCTCATTAGAATGTTCCTATAGAAACACCAAGGTTAAAAGTGATCTAATTGTCGGTAGTTATCTATATATAGGGGTATGCTGGAAGCAGCCCTTGTTACCAATCAAAAGAAAAATATATTTCCATACAAACAAAGAATTCTGCATAATGAGAATACTAGACACAAATAAAACCACAAAAACAGAAGATTGTACTGTCTTCCACACTATGGTAATAATAGTGTCATGTTCTAGCGATGGTCCAACTGACCCCTAGAACATCTCACCAAGAATACACCAAAGCAAGCATACACAGAGAAATAACAGCGAGTTGGAAACTGGATCAGTAGGCAGGGCTGCCATCAGGAATTTCGGGGCCCCCTACAGGCAAATTTTGGGGCCCCCCCCACCCCCCCCACCCCCCCGTGCCCCCATCAGACCTCAGGTCGGCGTCTCGTGCCCCCATCAGACCTCAGGTCAGCATCTCGTGCCCCATCAGACCTCAGGTCAGCGTCTTGTGCCCCCATCAGACCTCAGGTCGACGTCTTGTGCCCCATCAGACCTCAGGTCCGGTGTCTTGTGGCCCCATCAGACCTCAGGTCGGTGTCTTGTGCCCCCATCAGACCTCAGGTCAGCGTCTTGTGCCCCATCAGACCTCAGATCAGGGTCTCCCCCCCCATAAGACCTCAGGTCGGCGTCTCGTGCCCCCATCAGACCTCAGGTCCGGCATCTCGTGCCCCCCATCCAGACCTCAGGTCGGCGTCTTGTGCCCCCATCAGACCTCAGGTCGACGTTTGTGCCCATCAGACCCAGGTCGGTGTCTTGTGCCCCATCAGACCCGGTCTTTCCCCAACCCAGGTCGACGTCTTGTGCCCCATCAGACCCAGGTCGGTCTTGCCCCACCCAGGTCGGTGTCTTGTGCCCCCATCAGACCTCAGGTCGGTGTTTGTGCCCCCATCAGTACCTCAGGTCAGCGTCTTGGTGCCCATCAGACCTCAGATCAGGGTCCTCCCCCCCCCCATATAGACCTCAGGTTGGCGTCTTATTGCCCCCATTCAGACCTACATCCCCCAGGTTGCAATGCAGAAGTACAGAAGATGACCTATTCAATATGACCCAGAGCTGGAGATGAAAATACAAGCAAAATGACCCTTCAGACTGGGCTGGCTGGGGGCAAGTTACTTACTGCACCGCGTTGCTGGGCTGCTGTCGCTGCACCTGCCACTAAGATGGCGCCGCCTCAGTCTTCATCTCTCCCTTGCGCTTCAGCTGTCTCCTCCTCTGCTGGTGGCGGTGGGAAGGAGGAGACAGCTGAAGCGCGGCAAGGAGGTAGGCGGCACCCGCTGAGCCGCAGAGAAGACTGTGGCTGGGCACTGTTAAAGGGCAGTGGGGTGAGTGAGGACTCGGAGCCAGCATTAAAGCGGCTCAGTGGGACGGGACTTGGGAGGGAGCAGCAAAAATAAAAAAAGAATTAAAAAAGCCAGCGGCTGAGTGGGCCCCCCGAGGAGCAGGGGCGTAGCTAAAGGCTCATGGGCCCTGGTGCAAGAGTTCAGCTTGGGCCACTCCCCCGGCTACATTCACACGACAGTTGTTTTTGCAGCCTCCGATCTGCATATTTTGCGGCTCAGATGCGGACCCATTCACTTCAATGAGCACTGTGTGCTGTCCGCATCTGTATGTCCATTCCTATTTTTGTCCGTTTTGCGGACAAGGATAGGCATTGTTACAGTGGATCTGCAAAAAAAAAAAGAAACGGATGCCATACGGAACATCATCCTTTTTTTGCGGATCCGCAATTTGCAGACTGCAAAACACAATATTCGTGTGAATGTAGCCTAATCCAGCGCCCCATACCTCTTACATCCAGTATAATACAGCGCCCCATACCTCGTACATCCAGTGTCGTCTCCTCTAATATAGATCTTCTCTTTCCTCATCTTCTCCTTTCAGACCAGACGCCATTTTTCAGCCATTTCTCATCTCTGCAGTTTGACAGAAAAAATCTTAGTTTACTACTAAGTTTACTAGTTTACTACCCCCCAATAATGTGCCAGAAGTGCCCCCAAAATTTCACCCCAATAATGTGCCAGTAGTCCCCACCCATAGATGCCCCCCAAATTATGTGCCAGTAAGAAACGCCCCAATAATGCACCATAAGTTCCCCCCATTGATTCCCCTCCAAAATCATGTGCCAGTAAAGTGTCCCACCTCCATAGATGCCCCCCCAAATTATTTTCCAGTAAAAAATGCCCCCAAATTATGTGCCAGTAAGAAAATGCCCCCATGTGCCCAGTAAAAAATGCCCCCAGTGCCAGTAAAAATGCCCCCAGTGCCAGTAAAAAATGTCCCCAGTGCCCCCATGTGCCAGTAAAAATGCCCCCAGTGCCCCCATGTGCCAGTAAAAATGCGCCCAGTGCCCCCATGTGCCAGTAAAAATACCCCCAGTGCCCCCAATGTCCCAGTAAAAATGCCCCCAGTGCCCCCATGTGCCAGTAAAAAATGCCCCCAGTGCCCCCATGTGCCAGTAAAAATGCCCCCAGTGCCCCCATGTGCCAGTGAAAATGCCCCCAGTGCCCCCCATGTGCCAGTAAAAATGTGCCCAGTGCCCCCATGTGCCAGTAAAAATACCCCCAGTGCCCCCATGTCCCAGTAAAAATGCCCCCAGTGCCCCATGTGCCAGTAAAAATGCCCCCAGTGCCCCCATGTGCCAGTGAAAATGCCCCCAGTGCCCCATGTGCCAGTAAAAATGCCCCAGTGCCCCATGTGCCAGTGAAAATGCCCCATGTGCCAGTGAAAATGACCTCAGTGCCCCAGTAAAAATGCCCCCAGTGCCCCCATGTGCCCGTAAAAATGCCCCCAGTGCCCGTAAAAATGCCCCCAATAAAGCTCCGGTCCGCAATTTCAGCAATAAAAAAAAAACAAAACTCTTATACTTACCTCCATCAGGCTGGCAGCGATGCGATGCAGGCCTCTTCCGGCCTGTGTCCCGCGCTGTATGGCTCAGGTGGCGCAGTGACGTCATCGCGCCACCTGAGCCGGGCCTCTGATAGGCTGCAGGCCTAGTGCCTGCAGCCTATCAGAGGAACTGGCAGGGGAGACGCCTCTCCCTCCCCTGCCCGCAGTACAGGCATCTGTATCGCCGTCCTGAGGACGGCGATACAGATGACTATGGAGATGAGCGCTTCCACAATGGAAGCGCTCATCTGCCTCTGCAGGGCCGCGCCGCACCTTGCCTAATTGGCGGTGCGGCCCTGCAAGTGGCAAGGGGGGCCCCGCTGCGACCCCTATACCTATAGCTATGCCACTGCCGAGGAGCTCAGGGCCCCGGCACATGCCCGGGTTTGCCGGGTGCTGACGCCGGCCCTGTGCCGGCCCCCAGGTTGCGCCCCCCACAGCAGGTTCTGCTGTACCCCCCTGATGGCGGCCCTGTCAGTAGGTAAGGAACCAGTGGCAAGAAATACTACTGGACCAAGTGCCAAACCCAGATAGCAAAAACCCGGTGAGCCCCGTTCTTCACAGAACCCCAGATGGTAGGGATGAACTTAGCCGAAGCTCACTGGTTGCACCTCCAGGATGGTCCCGGTGCACTTGGCCGCTTGCCTGCAGAGACTGCTGGAGAAGGAACCAGCAGTCCACACGAACAACGACGGGAACCCAGGCACACGTACTGGAATCTGAACACAGCACAGGACACAGTACAGAATACACACTGGAACCAGCACACAAAAAGACCTTGATGCTTACAAGGTGGCCACACAGACTGGGCAAAAAGAAACCCAGGTAACAAGCCCAACAAGGGCTGGAGAACAACTAACTCCCTGCCAAACAGCAACAGGATAAAACAGCATCTAGAGACCAGACCAAGCCCTTAACCCCACAAGAACCAGACAGGGTAGGGAGCAAGCATTCAAGCAGCAGTGCACACACAGGTTACCAAAACTACATGTCGCCCCTGGCAACCAGCATACACGGCATTAACTGCAGCCAGTACGCTAGAGCACAACAGTGAGCAACATGGAACCCGTGTCACAGTGAACCACACTGAGACTGTGACAAATAGGTATTTATAAAGTCCTGGAAGGGGTGTATATATCACCCATAATCCCATTATGGATTCCGCTACCACGGACAATAACAGAATTCAGAATCCATAACAGGATTCTTTGATAACCCGAACTTGGGACGCTGAACTTAAAACGCAAGTTCGCTAAACACTAGTCTTGAGCTTGTCCTCGCAGGTTCACTGTTACAGCTGGTGTGTACAATACATGACAGGTAGATGATCTCTATCTGTAGTGTGTATACACCAGGGCTGGGAGCGGGTGAGTGCGCGTAGCAGCAGCGCTTCCCGTCCCTCAGTGTATCTTCCCTTTGAGACTATTATCTATATCTTGAGTCCAGGACCCGTATATCCCTGTAATTCACTATATTTATTTGAGGTGTAGAATTGTGTTTTATTTTATTTTGTGGCTGACAGTGCAGTGTGTATATGTTATGCTGACATGCGCACTATGTCTCTACATACGCAGAGTGCCTTATTCGTTGAGCTTTTACTTTAAGTGGCTTACAGGTGAGCGGACCATAGTTACCATACGCTACTACTCCTTTCACTATGGACAATGATTATTAATTAATGTATGATATGGATTTGATACTATTGCACAATATGATAATTAGGCTACTTTCACACTAGTGTTTTTATTTTCCGGTATTGAGACCCTGAGGATAGCTCATCAATATTAAAAGCCCAGAAAACCCCTTTAAAAACACATACAAAAATATTACTACAAGAACATATTACATTATTTTGGAGTGAAAACTGATTAATAGTATACCATTAATTCATATTTTTATTCAGTCAATAGAAGATACAGGTTTATAACTGAAATATCCAAAAGGTCTCCCTATTTAGGAGCTTTCTTTTATGATCATCTCCACTATAGGAGACATTCATTCCCCTGAGTAGCTAATGAAGGAACATGGACTGTGGCAATATGAAACATTTCTAGTTTTTATATGTGGTATATCGGAAATATTTTTTTAGATTCGAGTTCTGATTTTATTAGTCGTGCATCTGACATATTGGAGATGACATAAAAAGCAAGCTATGACATAAACAGAAAAGATAGCATTGAAATTTAAATATTGCTGTTTGTTGCTGTGGATTTGATAGATCTCGATTTAACATTATCTGGTGATCTTTTGACGGGTAAAATTCATTTTGTCACTTATCGAAAAGAGATATCAGATAATACAACTCTATTCGCTACCTCATGCCATCCACCCCATGTCATCCATAATATACTGCTTGAGGAATTAACTCAAGCAAGACATACCGTATTTTTCGCTTTATAAGACGCACCGATGATAAGACGCACCCCAGATTTTAGAGTAAGAAAATAATAAAAACAAATTTCATCAGACCTTATATCAGACCCCCCATAAATTTCATGACATCACATCAGACCCCCATCAGACCTCAGATCAGCCCTTTCAGACCCCCATTAGACCTCAGGTCAGCCCACTCAGCCCCCATCAGACCTCAAATCAACCAATCAGCCCACTCTGCCCCATCAGACCTCAGATCAGCCCACTGTGCCCCCATCAGACCTCAGATCAGCCCACAGTGCCCCTATCAGACCTTAGATCAGCCCATTGTGCCCCCATCATACCTCAAATCAGCCCACTGTGCCCCCATATCAGCCCACAGTGCCCCTATCAGACCTCAGATCAGCCCACTGTGCCCCCATCAGACCTCAGATCAGCCCATCAGAACAAAATAAAAAACTCTCTTACCTCTCCTGCGCCGCGGCTCTGCTCCCGGTCTGACGGTCCTCTGTCGTCTCCTGCCGGCGCTGCACTGTCACCTGACTGTGTGCAGTGTCAGGTCATAGTGCGTGCACTACGTCCTGACGCTGTACGAGGTCAGGACAGTGCAGCGCCAGGAGGAGAAAACAGAGGAGCGCCGGACCCAGGGCGGAGCCGCGGCGCAAGAGAGGTGAGTATGTTTTCCGGCTCCCGGCACCTATTGCATACTATTGAGCGCTTCCATAATGGAAGCGTTCACTAGTATTCGCTTTATAAGACGCACGGCCATTTTTCCTCTACTTTTGGGAAAAATACGGTAACTGTCCTGATGACATTGTTTTTCTGGTGAGGCAGCATTAGTTTCCTTAAGGGACAGAAACATGGTTATCCTAAGTAGTGTGTGAACAGGGCCCAAAGTATTGTTGCCAAAAGGTCTAATCCTTACTGGCCGCTAAAATTAAACCATCCACGTGTAATTGAATGTAATAAAAAATTTAATATAGCTAAGTGAGCTACAGTATTCAATAAAATGTATCTGTATAGCACTATCTGCTGTTTGTTACAGGAAGAGAGCTGCAGCGGAAAGGACACGCCTCCTGAGCTGCCAGGCTGAATATAATCTGAATGGGGAGATCTCTGGACCTATGTGAGGTACAGGGTTGGTTCTAGCTTTATTAAAACAGTATTATCATGTACTATATGATGTCTGATTTAAATGTTTTATGTCAATCATGGCATAACCCCTTTAAAGGACAACCTTATTCTTTTCTTTACCAGTTCTCTCAAATGTGCTTCATTATTTGGAAGTATTTACCTGTTTTGAACTATGATGAGGAATTGACGGAAGGTTAATTTGCAGAATGTAAGATATGGCTCTTAGAAGGGCATCTACCCTACAAGAACTATCTTCCATCCTTTTCTTTATAAATCTGAATCTAAACCAGTGTGGCTCCGTTATTTTTGTAGTTCTAAATTTGGACACACAAGATGTATCTATCCAATCTACAGCCCCAAACTGGGTTTTCAAAATTGCACGATATTTAAATTGCAACACTACCTTTGTTGTTTATGTAATAGCTTGCATTTTATATAATCTATAAAATGTTGGGAGCTTTAATAATGAAATCAGAACCTGAGTCAGAAAAAATATTTCAGATATTCCACATATAAAAACTAGAAATGTTTTAGCAGCCCTAGACTTTACCACTGTATGGGTCAATGGGTCTGTGCACATGAACATTGTTTTTCACACATAATTTCTGCATTGAGTGAGAATCGCAGCATGCTCTATATTTCCCGCTTTTATCACGCAGCCCTGACCCCATGGAAGAGATTAGGGCTTCTTTAAAAATGCCTGGACTGCATCTGGAATGCAATGCGTTTTTCACTAATGGTTTCTAGGAGATGTTTGTAACCCTTCAGTTTCTTTCATGCGCGTGAAAAACGCATCAAAACTGATTGCACCCGAGCTGAAAAAACTGAAACACTGACTGCAATTGCAGACAAAACTGACTGTACTTGCTTGTGAAAAGGTACGAGTTTCACTGAACGCATCCTGACACAATCTGTATCGTTCGTGTGAAAGAGGCCTAAGAAAAGTCTTAAATATGGAGACCTTTTGGATATTTCAGTTAAAAACTTGTATCCCCTATGGTTGCAATTAAAAATATGATTTAATATTACATTATTAGTCAGTTTTCACACCAAAATGATGTAATATGTTCTTGTAGTAACATCATAAGTTTTTAAATCTTTTCTGTTTGTCTATTTGCGTATCATGTGATACCAATTGTTTTTAATGACTGTTCACACCTGTGGACTGCAGCACACTTTTTTGTATAGCTACAGTATATACTTGTATATATATTTTGTATATACAGTATATACATGAATAAGGATCACTGTGTATAGATCCAGAATGCGGAGACGCTCTGCAGTCCTGTTTTTTTCAGTTTTAAGTCACTTTAATCAGAATCTGGATACTGGATTTACTTTTTGTCCTTCGGTATTTCTACGTGCGTCCTCCATGTTTCCATGGATCCTAGCAGGTGAGCCGGACTCATTCTGCCCTTTTATACATTCTGCTGGAGGGTAAATTTATTTTTGTGAGGAAAGAGAATAGTAATACAGGGTCCTAAACTTTTTTTTTTCAAAATTCTAACATAATTATGGCCATGGCAAGAGAAATAATTCCTGTCCACTTTTATATAGGTATATAGCAATTAGCAAGAAAGGCGTCCCAGTATGGAAAAAGCATCTGCAGTGATCACCTACAGTCCAGACAACATTCAATGCCAAATGGGCTTAACAATGTGAGATGATAATATGTTCTGGCTGTTCACAGTGTAAATACAACCATGCATGTTATTGCTGTAGTTATCATCTACCCAACTTTTTGTGTGTTATACCTAGGTGTGGCTGGGTCACAACTGTGTTTTTCTATGGCCATGTGCTATGGCCACACTGTTTATTTTTGCAATGTACTATGGACATTATTTCCTGTGTGGGCATACACCGCAGTCCTGGGTAACCTCAGATCCTTGTGACTGGTCCTAATGACGTTAAAGCTGCTCTTGCTGACTCTGGTTCTGGTAGGTTTGTGGTGAACATGAGGTGAAACTCATATACATTACAGATCCTTTAACGTGTATCACAACCATCTGTTAGCAATAATGTTCAGATATATGTGGAGTGAGAATAAAGTGCAGAGACTAAAACAGCTCTCTCAGGCTACATTTACATCTGCAGGGCTTTCTGTCAAGTGTATACGTCTGAATACTTGAAATGGAATTTAGGTGTATACTGAGATGGGTACGTTGACTTTGATGGGTTAAACAGAGTTGGACAGATTTTGACTTGCTTTTTACTCCTTTGTTGTCAGACAGAATAGCATGGTAGATTGTGAAAACGGTAAGTGAGTGCAACCTTATCAAAATCTTACAACAATCTTAAAAGTAAAGGTGGTTAGAATGCTTCTTGTAGCACGGGGATTGTCTAGACTTGTACCCGGAGAATTCCCTGGAGTAAATTACATGTTGGTACCATTTATCTAATTTCATACTGATATAGCAAATAGTGTAACTTGTTTGTCTGACATACTGCTTATAGACTGGAAATGTCTTAACATGCTTCTATCCTTATACAAATATTACATGTCATGCTTAAAGGGAACCTGTCATCTCCGAAACACCCCCTGAACTAGAGTAAGCAGTGTATAGTGTAAGTGATGCTGAATCTGAATATGTAGGTTTTATCTTCATACTCACTTCCATTCCGACGCTATGCTCCCACAAACCAGAAGTAAAATGCATTGAGAGGACTCTTCTTTGAGTCCTCTCCATTATGTGAGTGAGCACTGGAGTCCGCTGAGTGCATTTTACTGCTGGTTTGTGGGAGCACAGCATCAGAATGAGTATGAAGATAAAACTTACATATTCGGATTCAGCATCACTTACACTATACAACGCTTACTATAGTTCAGGGGGTGTTTCGGAGATGACAGGTTCCCTTTAAATTCTGCTTTAAATGTACCATACAAAGGTTTATCCTATGATCTAATGGCTGCAGCAGCAGAAAGATTTTTTTTTATTATTTTTTTTTACCTACATTTATTGCAAACAGGAAATATTTCCCATTTTGCCATTCATCAATTCATGTGATATTAATCCTATTACTTTACATAACAGGCATATATAGGAGGCCACCTATAGGAGATCAGTGCATAGGATTTTATACAGTTACCTTACAATTCAATGGAGGCTGTAAAATATCTTTGCATAGAACTCACCTCTAGTGGCAGCTGCTGGTAAGTGCGGTGGATTCAAGGAACAAAAAAGTTCAAAGCAAGGCCCCTCTCACCCCAGTCATCATAGCAGTCATGGCTCTATGGCAGGTATAACACTGGCCTCACCCTGACTGTTGGAGGGCTAAAGATTGATTCTAACTAATATGCCATAGCTGCAGTCCAAAAGACCACATTACATTCTATGCATCTTGTGGACTGCAGCTGTAGCTCAATAGTTAAAATCATTAAGTAGTGTTACAAAATATTCACAGTGTAGCCCAGGCCTTACATGATAATTACAAACTAACAAATTTTAGTTTCTTATCATGTTTACACTACTGTTCACTACTACGCTACTACTGCTCTTCACTGCTTTACTGATATACAGTAAATTCATGCATTCTCATCTTCCTTAACATGAAACTATGAGCCAAAAAATAAAAAAAAATAGGTTTTAGCCATCTCTATAAAGCTCTAAATCTCCTTAAAATGAGTCTTTCACCTGTTTTTCACATATATAACTAAAAACAGTGACCCACAGAAGATGGCATACACATCCTAGACATACCTGTGTGCACTTTGTGTCTTTATTCCATGTTCAAAAAAAGCACTTTTATTCTGCTGGAAAACAGCTCCCAAGTGAAACTAAAAACAGCTTTCTCTCCCGACTTGATTTCTAACAGCTATATCTTCTGAAATACTGGATATTAGTGTTGAGCGAGCACCTCTGTGCTCGTATGCTCGGGTGCTCTGGCTGAGCACTAGGGGTTGCTCGAGTGCTCGGCTGAGCACCCGAGCATAATGTTAGTCAACTACTAAACCAGGCACCCCCCACTCAGAAGAGGGGAGGGTGTCTGGTTAATAGAAAAAGGTCAGAATCGCGACTTCTCCTCTTTTACTCCTTTCACTCGTAAAAGTATGCTAATTAACTGAAATTGTACGCATTAGCGCACAATGCGTACGAATTAGCATACAAATTCGTACGCATTAGCATACAAATTCGTACGCATTAGCGTACACAATCAATATTACAGTGCGGGGAAGAGACTCGAGCATTGTGCTTGAGTACACTCGGTGTAGCGAGTTCGGCCGAGCATGCTCGCTCAACACTACTGGATATAATGCTGTATTTGTATTTGTGTATCATTTGATATCATTAGAAAGCTTGGCATGTCAGCTTTCTATCTGCAACCAAATCCAAGATATAAGCATCTAAAGCAGCCCTCCCCTCTTCAGTCTGGTTTGTTTTGAGCACTTGCAGCAGCAGAACTGGGCACGTGAGAGCTGTTTTCCAGCAGAATAAAAGTGCTTTTCCTGGACATGGAATACAAGACACCTAGTACACACAGGTATGTCTGTGGGGTAGTGCTGTAAGTTATATTGGTGAAAAACAGGTGAAAGACTCCCTGTAAGGGAAAATAATGATCCACAATGCAGGAGCACTGGCCGATTGCCCGCCATTTGCGGATGTAAACATTCAGTCCGCAACTCAAAAAAATAGAACATGTTCTATTTTTTTGTGGTGTGGAGGTACAGACCTTCCGCTCAGTACAAGTGAATGGGTCCGCATACACGATAAAGAGCACACGCGGACGGTGCCCGTATTTTGCGGATATGTTGTTTGTGTGCCGCAGCATGGGCACAGGATGCACACGTTCGTGTACATGAGCCCTAATGAGTCATCATTTCATAGGTTACTTACTGTACCCAATTAGGCTGCCACGGACACCTATGATCGCTTGAGCAACTTTGATCTAATCTGTAATCCTACAGTACTGAGTACTACCCAAACCTATGGCAAACAAGTGGTCAGTATCAGTGAGATGGCCCTGAATTCTTCGGTGATCCATTATGTAAATGTTATGTCTTGCTGTGCTGGCCTCTCCATCCAAGATCAAACGAGTAATAGCTGATGAGATGCTCATTCCAGGATATACATTCCTATTAGAGGAGTAATGAGTAGAGCAGAATGTGAAGAACATACTGAATGGGGGTACTATGATTTACACATTTTTATGGCCACTTGTGTAGCAATAATTACTCTGTGAGTATTGGTACATGATTAGAACTATGATTAGAACTGATGCTGTGTTGATGGCACAATATGATGCATTATTTTCTGTAGGTGGCTTAATGATGGGCCATTCTGTGTTGAGGTTTTCTATTCTGATAATACTTTTTAACTGACACGTGTTTATGGACACGTTAAATGTTTTTTGGCCAATGAACAACGTATGCCACTGCATAGCTATTTAGCAGCATGCATCAGAACCTCTGTTATAGGGTTAATTCCTGAAGTACACATCATTCTTAGTGAAAGATGGAAGTTCTTTAAAATGATTTCAGGGAATTATCATAGAGGCCAAGAAACAAAGTGAATCCACTAGACGAGGGATCAGAGCCTAAGAGACTATTCTTTCTACACCACTCCTAGATGCATGGACTTTAGGGCTCATGCACATGACTGTATTTTGCATTCATGTCCAACACAAACCCATTAATTTATATGGATCCAGAAAAAAACAGCTGGATGACTGATGTCAGAGTCATTTCTATTCATGGTAGTGCAGATTGCACATGGAAGATATTTGTATGTTGCAGATCTGTTGTGTTCCGGACCACAATACAGATACTTTCATGTGTATGACTCTTTACAGAGTACAATTATAGTAGACAGGAGCCTAGTTGAGCATGAGCCAAAGTCAATGCAGACCTAAAGCCTAATATATCAGATAAAATCTATTGTCGGTAAGGAAGTGTTCCTTACCGACAATCATCTGCGCGTCTATGGAGGAGACTTCTGCTATTACTTGCAGCAATCTCTTCTACAGTATGGGGAGGAGCGATCGCTAATGCTATCGCTCGTTCCCATACAAAATCATTATTTGCCAGCAGCAGACTGTGATTGTACAGTACAATCTGCTGCTGGAAAACAATGGTTTTTCAGCCTGCTTAAAAATTGCGATTGCCTGAAGAACAAGCATTTGCTTGTTCTTCAGGTAATCTGTGGCACTTTTACACAGGCAGATTATTGCCAACGAATGTTCCTACAAAAACTTGTTAGCGCTGATCTGCCCAACTATCTTCTGGTCTAATATAGCCCTAAGAGCAGGTCTGAGCCCCTTGGGCAGCAGTAACCATAACAATTTCACTATTTTGAAATGCAAATTCATGCAACTAAGGGAACCTCAAAGTCTTATAGAGATTGGGATTGTTTACTGATTGAAAAAATGATACATAAACTAAATGGAAAGTTTTTAATGAATAAAGAATGTTTAATGGATCCAAAAAAATGTTCAGAATGTTTTGTGGCATTATAAAGGAATGTTTTCCTCTGTGTGAAAACTTGGCTAAGGTGGTTTCTTTAGGCATCCTCTGGATCAAATAAATAAGGTTAAGTCCATATCTGCTAAAGCAAAATTTTATTGGAAGAAATAACATTTTTAATTTTCATAGCCAAGTGTTTCTAAATTCTTTGAAACACCGGTGGGGTCAAAGCACTCGATACGCCCAACATTCGTTTTTCAACTGTAGGAGTACCTCAGGGTGTCTTCAAATATGACATAGCACCAGAAAACTATACCAGCAAAATCTGCCCTCCAAAAACCATATGACACTCTTTCCCTTCTGAGTCCTGCTCAGCCCATATAGCAGTTTTAGACCAACGTAAGTTTTCATTTTCATTGCCAAGTGTTGCTAAATTCTATGAAATACCATTTGGGTGTTCATTATAAGTTCCTTGGGCATGTGGTTTCTAAAATAGGATCACTTTTGCTGGGTGGTGTTCACTGTAGGGGTATCTCAGGGTCTCTTCAAATTCTTTGCGCTTAAAAAAACATTCCAACAAAATCTGCCCCCTAAAAACCATATGGCGCTTCTTACCTTCTCAACCCTGTGCCCATACAGACGTTTATGACCACATATGACTGTTCATGTATTCCGCAGAAAATGTGTAACATGCTGTTGGATTATCTTCTTCTGTTACCCCTTGTGAAAATGATAATTCTTGGCCAAAAGTGAAATTTTAGTGTAAAAAAAATGTATTTTTTTCAGTTTCACAGCCAAGTGTTTATAAATTCTATGAAACATCTGTTGGGTCAAAGTGCTCACTATATAACTTGAAAATTGAAACATTTCTTGGGGAAGGAGAGTAGTTTCTATAATAGGGTCACTTTTTTTTTTTTTTTTACTACACAGGTACCTCAGGGTCTCTTCAAATAGGACATTGTGCTCATTAACCATTCCAGCAAAATCTGCCCTCCAAAAACCATATGGCCATTCCCTTCCCTTCTGAACCCTGCCATGTGCCCATACACCAGTTTAAAACCACATATGGGGTGTTTCTGTAAACTGCAGAATCAGGATAATAAATAGTGATTCTTGTTTAGCTATTGCTGTATTACAGGTAAATTAATTAAAATGGAAATTCTGCAAAACAAAAGGGTTAACAAAGTTTGTAAAATCAGTTTTAAATAATTAGAGTTGTGTATTTTCAAAATTTTTAGAAATTTCAAAAATTGTTTCTAAAATTATAAGTCTTCTAATGTCTTGAAAATATAAAATGACATTTACAAAATGATGCTAACACAAAGTTGTCTATGAGAGTGCATTAAAAATGCAGGAAGGAAGGAATACGCGTGTAAATCTGGATGAATCACTGAAGCAATACTGATGACCATATTCATCTAGAATCTGGGTGCATCCCAAAGGCAGAATACGGACGAATTTTGTATTCTCATGTAAAAGAGGCCTATGTAATGCATGTACTAATCTACGCTGACCATGCTCCTCAAACTTAATTAGCTGACAGGTTCTGACATCAGGAGTCAGTCGAAGAAAAGTCCACTTGGATGGTATGGATATTGGCTGCAGTCTGAATAGGAACATAGCTGAAGAACTTTAAAGTCAAGGGGACTGTATGACCCTAACTGGATACCTGCCAACTCCCTCCCTACCAATATTTGTCACGTGATAGTGAGTCAAGTCAATATTGGGTACTCTCTGTTTTTTTCCAAATATGGAAGTCTTGGAGTACATGCTGTTTTTATACTGGTAGCTTTTTATATATGATCAGTTATGCAACAATTGCTATTTTATGGAGAAAAAAAAGTATGGAATCTGGAGTCAATGGGTTCATTTAAAGGGGTATTCCCATCTCACAAATGTAGTTTGTATAGTTAGATATAGCCATACCAATATTTTTACTAATAGAATGTATTCATATAAAAAGTACCATTTAGAAGATTTGCCTATTTGTATATCTATTGTCCCACATACATCAGTCAGACCGTTGCCCCTAGTTACAGCCACCGCAGCCATGTAGTAGTGGTGGCCAGCTTGCTCCTTTTCAAACCCGCTCTGAGGTAACTGCTGTAATGTGAACGCACATTGCATGAGCTTGCGGAGACACATCTTCTGGTACTTTCCCATCTGTGTTTTGGATGCAACCCGCCCAAAACGCAGACTTTATAAACGGATCCTGCTCCATAGAGATGAATTGATCTTGGAACGGGATCCATTTCTCTGCGTTTTGGAAGCGCAGACAAAAAGATGTGTCCCCGCATGCTCATACAATGCACATTCACAATACAGCAGTTACCTCAGAGCAGGTTTGAAAAGGAGCAAGCCGACCACCACTACTACATGGCCGCAGTGGCCGTAACTAGGGGCAATGGCCTGACTGATGTAAACGTCTCTATGGGTTTCTGGCAGTGGTCAGAAGGAAAGGAGCGCCACACGAATTTTGGAGGCAGATTTTGCTAGAATGGGTTTTAGGCACCATTTTGTAATTGAGAGACCCTGACGTACCCCTACAGTGGAAACCCTCAAAAAGTGACCCCATTTTGGAAACTACACCCCTCAAAGAATATATTAAGGGGGGTACTGACCACTTTGACCCCCTAAGCGTTTTACGGAATTTGGAAACACTTGTCTCTGAAAATGAAAAGTTTCATTTCTTCCAATAAAATGTTGCTTTAGCCCCAAATTTTTCATTTTTACAAGTGGTAACAGGAGAAAAGCACCCCATAATTTGTTCCCCATTTTCTCCTGAATACAGCAACACCCCATATGTGGTGGTAAACTACTGTGGGGGCACATGGCAGGACTCAGAACAGAAGGAGTGCCATATGGATTTTGCAGGACAGATTTTGATGGATTGGTTTGCGGGAGCCATTGATTTTTATTTTTTTGAGTTATTGTCTTATGTGGGGGCTCATTTTTTGCGGGATGAGGTGACGTTTTCATTGGTACCATTTTGGGGTACATAAGACTTTTAGATCGCTTGGTATTACACTTTTTGTGAGTCAAGGTGAAAAAAATAGCTGTTTTGGCATAGTTTTTTGAATTTTTTTTACAGCATTCATCTGAGGGGGCAAATCATGTGATATTTTTATAGAGCAGGTTGTTACGGATGCGGTGATACCCAATATGTCTAACATTTTTATTTTTGTTAAGTTTTACACATTAGATGCATTTTTGAACAAAATAAAATATTTTTTTGTGTTGCCATTTTCGGAGAACCATATTTTTTTTATTTTTTGGGCGATTGTCTTAGGTAGGGTCTCATGTTTTGCGGGACAAGATGATGGTTTGATTGGTACCATTTTGGGGTACATACATTTTTTTGATCGCCTGCTATTACACTTTTGTAAGGGAAGGTGACCAAAAAATGGCTGTTTTGGCACAATTTTTATTTTTTTTTACTGTGTTCACCTGGCGGGGTGGATCATGTGATATTTTTATAGAGCTGGTTGATATGGATGCGGAGATACCTAATATTTCGCATTTTTATTTTTTTTCCCTATTTTTTACATTTTTTCCCTTTATTTTGTGAAAAGGACTCTTTTTTGGGGGGGAACTTTTTTAACTTTTGGGGTCTGATCCCCTATTACTTCTGTATTGTAATGCATTGACTGTAAGTGTATTATTCAATGTAATACACTTACAGCTTCTGCCTGAGAGATCCACGGGGCTGGATCTCTCAGGCATCCGTAGATAGCAGCCGGATGCGTAAGGAAGGCATCTAAGCCATCGGGTCCCCGTTACAGCAGCGTGGGGACCTGATGTACACCCCTTCCCACCGCAGCACTACGGCGCTGGTCGGGAAGTCACTTGGGGAAAGGGTTAAATAATTCTGTCATAATTAAAGTATAATAGTCCTGTACCGCATATATACCACAGCATTTCTCAGAAACTTTTACATACCTGATGTACACCATAAAAGAGATCCCCCTACAGCCCTCCTCTTGGCCAGAGCTAAGGTATCCCATACACACAACCAGCCTGTGAGATGGGCATGACTGTGGTGGGTCAGTCTATCACCACTTATTTAGTCTTGCACTCATGTTCCACGCAGACTGCAAATTGACCATAAAATACATCCTAAACACAGTCCACACACACTCTAAATACATGTTGCCATTTTTTACAGCCAATGAGATGCCAACACACAACTGCACATGCACACACTACCCTTAAGCACAACACTCGTAGAAAGGCTACAGATTATCAGAACATACTAGTTCTAAACATTAAATTTTAAGTAATGTTTAAAGCTTTAATACAAAAAGGTACAGTGCTTACAAAATATAACATAGTAACATAGTTTATAAGGCCGAAAAAAGACATCTGTCCATCCAGTTCAGTCTTTTATCCTGCAAGTTGATCCAGAGGAAGGCAAAAAAAATCCTGTGAGGTAGAAGCCAATTTTCCTCACTTTAGGGGAAAAAAATTCCTTCCCGACTCCAGTCAGGCAATCAGAATTACTCCCTGGATCAACAACCTATCTCTAGTAACTATAACCTGTAATATTATTACCCTCCAGAAATACATCCAGGCCTCTCTTGAACTCTTTTAGTGAACTTACCATCACCACCTCCTCAGGCAGAGAGTTCCATAGTCTTACTGCTATTACCGTAAATAATCCTCTTCTATGTTTGTGTATAAACCTTCTCTCCTCCAGACACAGAGGATGTCCCCTCGTCATAGTCACAGTCCTTGGGATAAATAGATGATGGGAGAGATCTCTGTACTAACCCCTGATATATTTATACATAGTTATTAGATCACCCCTCAGTTGTCTTTTTTCTAAAGTGAATAACCCTAATTTTGATAATCTTTCAGGGTACTGTAGTCCACCCATTCCAGTTATTACTTTATTTGCCCTCCTCTGAACCCTCTCCAGCTCTGCTATGTCTGCCTTGTTCACGGGAGCCCAGAACTGTACACAGTACTCCATGTGTGGTCTGACTAGTGATTTGTAAAGTGGCAGGACTATGTTTTCATCACGGGCATCTATGCCTCTTTTGATACAACCCATTATCTTATTGGCCTTGGCAGCAGCTGTCTGACACTAGTTTCCACAGCTTAGTTTGCTGTTCACTAAAATTCCTAGGTCCTTTTCCATGTCAGTGTTACCCAGTGTTTTACCATTTAGTATGTACTGGTGACTTGCATTATTCCTTCCTATGTGCATAACCTTACATTTGTCCCTGTTAAACCTCATCTGCCACTTCTCTGCCCAAGCCTCCAGTCTATCCAGATCCATCTATAGCAGTGTACTGTCCTCTTTTGTGTTAATTACTTTACACAGTGTCATCTGCAAAAATTTATATTTTACTGTGCAAACCTTCTACAAGATCATAAATAAATATATTGAAGAGAATAGGGCCCAATACTGACTCCTGTGGTACCCGACTAGTGACAGTGACCCAGTCTGAGTATGTACCGTTAATAACCACCCTCTGTTTTCTATCATTGAGCCAGTTACTTACCCACATACAGACATTCTCTCCCAGTCCCAGCATTCTCATTTTATATACTAACCTTTTATGCGGCACAGTGTCAAATGCTTTGGAGAAGTTCAGATATATGACATCCATTGATTCGCTGCGGTCAAGTCTAGAACTTACCTCCTCATAGAAACTAATTAGTTTGACATGACCGATCCCTCATGAAGCCATGCTGATATGGAGTTATTTTCCTATTGTCATTGAGGTACTCCAAGATAGCATCTCTTAGAAAACCTTCAAACAGTTTACCCACGACAGATGTTAAACTTACCGGCCTATAGTTTCCAGGCTCTGTTTTTGGACCCTTTTTGAATATTGGCACCATATTTGCTATGCGCCAATGCTGTGGAACACTCCCTGCCAGTATAGAGTCCTTAAATATCAGAAATAAGTCTGGCTATGGCATTACTGGGTCAGACAGGGCACTTTTAATGGGGAATTTACTTTTATGTTCTGCATTTCATCTGACAGTTAATTTTCGTCAGTGAATACAGTGGAGAAAAAAATATTTAATAGCTTTGCTTTCTCCTCATCGCTCTCTGCAACTCCCCCCTCATTACTCTGTAAGGGGCCGACAACTTCAGATTTATACTTTTTAGTATTTATATAATTGAAGAACATTTTAGGGTTAGTTTTAATCGCTTTGGCGATTAATCTCTCAGTCTCTAGTTTGGCTGCTTTTATTTGTCTTTTACATATTCTATTTTTTTCCTTATATTTTTTCAGTGCTTCCTCGCACCCCTCCTGTTTGAGCAATTTAAATGCTTTCTTTTTGCCATTTATTGCTTTCTTTACAGTTCTATTTATCCACAATGTTTTTTTCCCATAAGGTATGTACCTCTCACAATTAGATATTAGGATGCTTTTAAAAATATCCCATTTTGTGGCTGTATTTTTATTTTTGAGGATTTCTTCCCAGTTAGTTAGGCCTCTCTTATTTGGCTAAATTTTGCTTTTTCGAAGTTAGGTATTTTTTTTCCTCCCTGTAGAAACACTCTTTTGAATGACAATTTGAAGGTTATTATATTATGATCACTATTTCCGAGGTGTCCCCCAACCTGCACATCTGTTGTTCTGTCAGGTCTATTGGTTAATACTAAGTCCAGTATGGCTGTCCCTCTAGTCGGGTCCTGAACCAGTTGGGAAAGGTAATTGTCTTTGGTTATTTCTAAGAACCTGTTTCCTTTATGAGATTTACAGGTTTCAGTTTCCCAGTCTATATCTGGGTAGTTGAAGTCCCCCATAATAACGACCTCATTATGATTTGCCACCTCGTCTGTTTCATTAAGAAGTAGATTTTCTGTTGAATCTGGTATATTAGGTGGTTTATAATAAACTCCTATTAGTATTTTATTATTGTTTTTGGCTCCATTTATTTCTACCCACAGTGACCCCACATCTTCATGTCCCTCACTTATATAAAATGAGACAAAATAAAATTACATACAAATAAAACGGAAAAAAAAAGGAGGACCTAACAAGAGACTGAACACGCACTTATTACAAGTCTTCCTGTTGCCTTCAGTGTAGGCGGAACAATGGATTCACATTTTTATCTTGGCTAAACTTCGAAATATATTTATTTTTTAAAACCTGTTGGCTCAAGCTTTGGAGCCACCCTACTGATTCATTATCCAAATCTCTTGGGCAGATTGACTGGGCAGTCAATTAATAAGGGGACAAATACCATGAACATTGAATTGTATCTTGTCCCTTAATTCACCTCACTGTATGGGATGCAATGTGTTCACCTGGAATAAATTGATGCGCATCTGTCAATCCTTTTAAACTTGTATAACAGCCAGGTCCAGTTGCCAAAATTCTCACAATCTCTTCTCCCAAAAGTTCTGTTTACTGCAGCCCCCATCATCCAAGCCACCAAAACTTTTCTTGGTGAGTTCATAAAGTCAGTGCAGAATTATACAGGGTTGTAAGTCATGTGGTACACAAAGATATGATGCAGTTGCTTAAAATGTGTCTGATATGGTGTTGGATGGGCCCCAAGAAAAATATAAACGTGCCCTATCTTTAATTCATCACTATCCCTGTCTCATCCATCTGGTGTATATAAAGTTTGGTACTTATTTGTCACAATGTTTATTTTTTCTCAATAAAGAAGAGATAAGCAACATAACCCTATCACCACCCAATGTGAACAATGACGCCACCAGCTTGAAAGAAGTTAAAATAGGTTAATCAGTAGAGATGAGCGAGCATGCTCGGCCGAGCGTACTCGGGAGCAATTTTCGAGTAGTAGCGTACGCATCTTCTAATCTGTACGCTAATGCGTACACATCTTGTAATTTGTACGCATTAGCGTACAAATTTATAAGACGTGTACGCATTAGTGTACAGATTATAAAATGCGTATGCACTAGCGTACAGATTATAAAATGCGTACGCTACTACTCGAAAATTGCTCCATAGCTCGGCCGAGCATGCTCGCTCATCTCTATTAATCAGTGATTATGTGCAAAATGGTGCCATTAAAAACTGCCATTTGGCCAGCAAAAAAACAAGCCCTCTTTGGCTACATTGACAGAAATGATAAAAAAAATTATAGCTCTTGGAATAAAAAAAAAAGGTATGATCACTAAGGCCCAAAATGAAGATAGGTGGAATAATAATATTTTAGGTTGGTTGGTTTGTTATCAGGATGAATTCATAAATTGACTTTGTACTTCAGTTGTCCCACGTCGTATTTAACTGCTCAAAAACATAAACTTTTGATGTGAAAATTTTGAGCCTACTATAAGTAAACAATTTGTACACTTTGTACTTTTTTGTAGATTAGTTTCTGCTTTATAATCTTTAGAATATGACCTGTAGTACAGAAGATAGACAAGCTGTTCCAGTCAGGCTGTATAAGAGTGCAATAAAATATAGGACAAACACCCACATAAAAATCACCCTATTAAATCAGTATTAAAAGTTCAGCATTTAGTGCTGGTTTATTAATGCCTCTTCACAATGAGATGTCTCAATTTAATGAAACCTTACTTCAAATATTGCAGTGGCCGAGTTTGGGGTGGCCCCAACACTACGCTGAATCCCCCTGACACCGTTGAGGTGTCACCACGTGTTGCTGCTCTCTGGAAGGGATGGTAAGGTGTGTGGTGCACCCCAATGGGAAATAAGTCCAGAGGGTCAGGGTCTGCAGTAAGCCAGGGTGCTTCTTTACTGGAGGAATTCAGGTGCAAAACAATACAGGTTAGGTATAGTTCTGGCTTCTCCAGTCTCCTCCCTGGCAGAAGAACGGTTTAGTGCTGAGGAAATGCCTGAGTTAGCTGTCCTCTCTCTCTCAGAAGCCTGGTACCCTGGCCAAAGGCTGGAGGCCCACGGTCTGTAGCTCAGTAGTCCGGGTGGCTCCTTGGTCACGGGGCTGATGACCCATGGTCTGTGGCTGAGTCCCCAGCTCAGCATCCTCTTCTGGCCACTCATACAGACTGGCATGATTCTCCCCTCCAAGCATTGGTCCCTAATTGCAGAACACTACGGGCTATGACTGGTCTTCTTATGTACCATTTCTAGCTAGACTAGAACCTTCTAGTGGGAGAGGTAGAGTGGAGAAGATCAGCACAAACAGATACATTGTAACACTTTCTGTCTCTCATAGACTTATACATTACCGCCAGGGCCGGACTGGGACTGAAATTCAGCCCTGGCATTTTGAAATCAAAGAGGCCCACATGCCTCGACTTTTTAAAGTCACAGCCAACCCTTTTAGAGGCCCTAAAAATTATTAAAATATAATAATTTAATAAACGTAAACCACACCAAACAAGGTAAATAAACCGCCCCCTGCAGAGAGAAATGGAAAAGCTATATCTCCTGATAGGGTACGGGTCTAGAACTCAGACCCGGACTGATCAAAACTTTTGATATGTCTCTGTGACATGTCAAAAGTCTTTCAGTTCATCAGTGGCCCTATTACACAGATTGATGTGTAAAGGTCCTTTTACACGGGCCGATTATCGGCTGAAAAAGCGTTCCTAGGAACGGTAGTGCCGATAATCGGCCCGTGTAAAAGTGGCCCTAATCAGCCGACGAACAGGTAAAACGCTCGTTCATTGGCTGATTGGATCTTTTGGTTTGTACAAAAGATCCAGTCTGTCGGGCGCACATCACCCTGTGTAAACTAACCTTTTCCCTCCTAACATTACATATATCACTACAGAACATACAGGGTAAGGCTACATTCACACGACAGTTGTTTTTGCGGCCTCCGATCTGCATATTTTGCGGACAAGGATAGGCATTGTTACAGTGGATCTGCAAAAAAAACGGATGCCATACGGAACATCATCCTTTTTTTGCGGATCCGCAATTTGCAGACTGCAAAACACAATGTTCGTGTGAATGTAGCCTAATACAGCGCCTCATACCTCGTACATCCAGTATAATACAGCGCCTCATACCTCTTACATCCAGTATAATACAGCGCACCATACCTCTTACATCCAGTGACGTCTCCTCTGATGTTGATCTTCTCTTTCCTCATCTTCTCCTTTCAGACCAGACGCCATTTTTCAGCCATTTCTCATCTCTGCAGTTTGACAGAAAAAAAATCTTAGTTTACTACTTTTCCATCATCCTCCCATCTTATGGACAAATCATCCTACCACCCCCAGTACTGTGCCAGTAGTACCACACAGATAGTGCCCTTCAATTATTATTGGCACACAGTGTGCTAAAATAACTGCGGCCCCCCACAGTAAATAGTGCTCTCCCCAAAGTCCCAACTAATAATTCTATGCCAGAGTGCACTTGTCAGTAATAGTGCCCCCAACAGTACTAATGTCCCCACTCTGCCCCAGAAGTAATAATGCTTCCAACGTGCCAGTAAGAAGTGCCCCCAAAATTTCACCCCAATAATGTGCCAGTAAGAAGTGCTCCCCACCCATAGATGCCCCCCAAATTATGTGCCAGTAAGAAATGCCCCCAGTGCCCCCATGTGCCAGTAAGAAATGCCCCCAGTGCCCCCATGTGCCAGAAAAATGCCCCCAGTGCCAATAAAATGCCCCCAGTGCCAATAAAAATGCCCCCAGTGCCCCCATGCCATAAATAAATGCCCCCAGTGCCAGTAAGAAATGCCCCCAGTGCCCCATGAGCCAGTAAAAATGGCCCCAGTGCCTATAATAATGTCCCATGTGCCAGTAAAATGCCCCCAGTGCCAGTAAAAATGCCCCCAGTGCCAGTAAAATGCCCCCAGTGCAGTAAAAAAGTGCCCCATGTGCCAGTAAAAATGCCCCCATGTGCCAGTAAAAATGCCCCCAGTGCCCCATTGTGTCAGTAAAAATGCCCCCATGTGCAAGTAAAAATGCCCTCAGTGCCCCATGTGCCAGTAAAAAATGCCCCCCCCCAGTGCCAGTAAAAATGCCCCCAGTGCCCCATTGTGTCAGTAAAAATGCCCCCATGTGCCAGTAAAAATGCCCCCAGTGCCAGTAAAAATGCCCCCAGTGCCCCCAGTAAAAATGTGCCAGTAAAAATGCCCCCAGTGCCCATGCAGTAAAAATGCCCCCAGTGCCCCATGTGCCAGTAAAAAATGCCCCCAGTGCCCCATTGTGCCAGTAAAAATGCCCCAGTGCCAGTAAAAATGCCCCCAGTGCCCCATTGTGCCAGTAAAAATGCCCCAGTGCCCCAGTGCCAGTAAAAATGCCCAGTGCCAGTAAAATGCCCCATGTGCCAGTAAAAATGCCCCCAGGTGCCCCATGTGCCAGTAAAAATGCCCCAGTGCCCATAAAAATGCCCCCAGTGCCCCCATTGTGCCAGTAAAAATGCCCCCAGTGCCAGTAAAATGCCCCCATGTGCCCCCAATAGAGCTCCGGTCGGTGCTACAATAAAAAAAAAATAACACTTATACTTACCTCCAGCAGCGATGCGATGAGGCCTCTTCCGGCCTGTGTCCCGCGCTGTACGGCTCAGGCGGCGCGATGACGTCATCGCGCCGCCTGAGCTGGCCTCTGATAGGCTGCAGGCCTAGTGCCTGCAGCCTATCAGAGGAACGGGCAGGGGAGACGCCTCTCCCTCCCCTGATGCAGTACAACACAGGCATCTGTATCGCCGTCCTGAGGACGGCGATACAGATGACTATGGAGATCATCCACAATAGAAGCGCTCATCTCCCTCTGCCCCGCCGACGCCCGCAATTATGCGCAGGGCCGCGCCGCACCTGCCTAATTGGCGGTGCGGCCCTGCAAGGGTGGACTGGACCGGCCCACGGAGGGCAGCGGCCCTTCTGGCATTTGCCAGAAGTGCCAGACGGCCAGTCCGGCCCTGATTACCGCTTTGATGATACAGCAGTTTTTCCAGACAAAAACACGTTTCCAAACATTGTGGGAGAACAAAGAACTGGTTTACTTTACTTGGGACAAAATAGCAAACATTAACTGTAACATTATCATCAAGATGGAGACTACCACAGATAACATCATAAATCCTCACCAGACAGTACATACACTTGAATAAACAGTGATGCTTAACATAGCACCATCTACTGTCAGAGTAACATAGTTCCTCCTTGCATTAAACTCTAGCTGTTGCTATATTCCAACACCTTCTCAACAGCTAAGGCTTAATCTTTAAGACCCAGCTTCATCAGCATGGAGTTTCTTTCAACACTTAGCGGCATCGTATTGTTCTACTGTGCCATCTGTGTTATATTTAACTTTGAAAGTCCATTTACAGCCTTGTTTTAGTGTTATGCATAGATCTAATTTCTTCTTCTGCTACCGTTATTCATTTCTTGGTTTACCCTTCTGGAAGTTGGGATATATCTTCCCAACACAAAGGTTCATATACGCTGACTGTGCTCACCTTGTATGAGAGACACATACCTTTGTTTTCTCTTGTTGAACGTTGTGGCTCTGTATCTGGGTTTGGTTGTATCTGCTCATTGACGGGGCTTGCATTATCTTCAACTGTATGTTCAGGAGACTCAGAGGTAGTCTGTTTGGTGTCACTTTTAGTGTTTTGTTCAGCTCTTGATTCCAGTGATATTATCACACCATCTTTTAGATCTTCAATGAAACTCACACTGTTGCTAATGGTAATAGTGTCTATTCTGAGTATTAGGATTCTGTACTCTTTACGATAGTCACTGTATCTGACAAATATTTCAATAAGTAGCTGTCATCATAGCTTCACCCCAATATTCGTCTGGTAACCCAGTATCTGTCAGCATGCTCCTGATCATTTCAGTGAGAGCTCTGTTTTTCCTTCCAGCTACCTCATTTTGTTCTGGTGTAGGCATGTCCTACTTTTGGCATTTTCACGGCCAGAGAGCCCCCATTGATATCAATGGGACTGTTTTTAACAGCCGCTTAGACAAGAGTGCACCCATCTTATGGCTGATAAAAACGGGTATACTTTAACAATATGGCTATTTAGGGGTTAAAAAAACTCACCTCATCCACTTGCTCACTCTGCAGCAGTCTCTTCTCTCTTCAATGGCTTTTTTTTTTTATGGCGTTCACCAGACGGGTTGGATCACATGCTATTTTTATAGAGCAGGTTATTAAAAAAAACATGTTTTTGTGTTTCCATTTTCTGAAAGCCATATTTTTATTTTTAAGAGATTGTCTTAGGTAGGGGCTCATTTTTTTGCGAGATGAGATGACGGTTTGATTGGTACCATTTTGGGGCACATATGACTTTATGATCGCTTGGTATTACATTTTTTGTGATGTAAGGCTTTTTTTTTTTTTTACAGCGTTTACCAGACGGGTTGGATCACATGCTATTTTTAGAGCAGATTGGTATGGACAGAGCACAATATGTCTATTTTTTTAATTTTATTTTACACACTAGAAGCATTTTTGAAAAAAAAATCCTGTTTTTGTGTCTATTTTCTAAAAGCCATATTTTTTTTATTTTTTAGACGATTGTCTTATGTAGGGGCTCATTTTTTGCGGAATGAGGTGATGGTTTGATTGGTACTAATTTTGGGTACATATGACTCTTTTAATCACTTTTTATAGCATTTTTGTGCCACTGCCTGGGATGTGTATTAGGAGCTGTAAAACACATCGCAGGCTGGGGCTGTCATTAGCAGGGAGAGCAGATTATCGTTCAAATAATCGTTCAAACGTTCGGATTTGCACGATTATTGTTGCGTATAAACACGGGTAAAGATTTAACGACGAACGAGATTTCGTTCGCTTCTCGTTGATCGCATCTTTTGTCCCGCCAATAAATTAATCGTTCATCGTTCGAAAAATCTTCCAGTTTAAACGAAAATCGTTTAGTCGTTGGCAGATGGTAATGGTAATGCTTATGGCAAGGAGCAAGGAACGATCGTAATAACGATTATAAAACGACCGAAAGTACGAAGATTGTGAACGACTTCTCTTTCAGTGTAAACGGTATTTACATTGCATCGTTCGATCGTTCATCTACGATCGCTAATACGATTTATCTTTCCGTGTCAAAGGACCTTTAGCCCTGGCTATCACCTGCTTTCCATGTACAGTAGGATTATGCAATTGTTGCCTTGGAATTTCACAGTGAGTCATTTAACTGTCAAATGTTTCGCAGATAAAGTCTGCCTTCTAGACTGGGAACATACACCATGCCGTTCACTGGTACAATCATATTATGTCCATTTTGACTGGGGCACACTAACATCCCGGTTCCTTCTGCATTTATTCTGCTTCTGTCTGCTAGATAGATTTTTTTCTTTGTTATTTAAGTTCTGTGAAGAAGTGTCTATCACTTATCATGTTTGTCACTTTAAATGTGCCATTCCGATTATCTGTACATGGATCGGCGATAGTGGTTTTGACCTTTTGTTTGGTCCCTTTAGGAAATAGCTTCTGCGGCTCCGCTTTTCATATTGTACAATTTTTCTTTAGTTGTCCCTGTTTTTGCAATTTTTGTTTCCTTTTTGTGATACCTTATTGCTGTAGCTTTAAGAGCTTTTCCACTCTCACCTTCTGTGGAGTCCTGCATGACTTCCTTTCTTTGATAATATTCGTCTAGTCGAGTCTGGTTTTCACAAATTCCAGTGTCAGATTTGTCGCAGGTCATGTCTTAAGCACATTTATCAGTGTATTATATGAATCAGGCAAACTTCACAGCAGTATGGCTACAATATGACTGTCTTTAAAGGGTTTCTGTCATCAGAATTTAGCCTACAAAACCGAGTGTCATTTGCAAATCGCAAATGACACCTGATGACAGAAAGCCTTCTCTTATAGAAATCTGTACGGTAGTTTTTGTTAAAATAGCGTTTTTATAATATGCTAATTAGGCCCCCTAGGTGCAGTAGGCGTGAACCCTGCACCTAGGAGCAGCCATAATAACGCCCCTTACCCCTCCTCCCTTGCGTTGATTGACAGGGCCGGTCAGCCATCTCTTTTGTCTCCCGGCCCTGTACGATCGCGAAATCCCGCGCCTGCGCATTGCGATAAGCAATCCGCGCATGCGCATTGATGAAGCCGGGACCCGGGCGGCCGCCGGCTCTCAACGGATCGCCGGCTCTCAGCAATCTGCGCACGCGCGTTGAGAGCCGGCGGCCGCCCGGGTCCCGGCTTCATCAATGCGCATGCGCGGATTGCTTATCGCAATGCGCAGGCGCGGGATTTCGCGATCGTACAGGGCCGGGCTGACCGGCCCTGTCAATCAACGCAAGGGAGGAGGGGTAAGGGGCGTTATTATGGCCGCTCCTAGGTGCAGGGTTCACGCCTACTGCACCTAGGGGGCCTAATTAGCATATTATAAAAATGCTATTTTAACAAAAACTACCGTACAGATTTCTATAAAAGAAGGCTTTCTGTCATCAGGTGTCATTTGCGATTTGCAAATGACACTCGGTTTTGTAGGCTAAATTCTGATGACAGAAACCCTTTAAAGGAGTTGCCCGGGAATTAAAAAAATGAAAATACTTAAATATTACTTTATAATAAATATATTCCCAAATACCTTTCATTAGTTATAATGGATTGTTTTGTCTGGGGAGCAATCACTAGGAGAAATAAAATGGCCGCCGTCCTATTAGTACACACAAAACCTGTCCTAATCACACAGCAGGACAACTTACTTCACAGCATCGAGGTGAAGGGATGCCTTATCCTCCTCTCTGCTCTGCTTGTCAGGGATTATGATCCTTAATACAGCTGGGAATATATTTATTATAAAGTCATATTTAAGTATTTTCATTTTCTTAATTCCTGGAGAACCCCTTTATCCTCCCTGACTGACCTTAGTTGTGTAACCACCCCCAGCATTGTGTTTATATACTCCTATATGCCTTTTTATTTGTTATACTCCATTTTGTACAGCTTCCACGGCAGAAATAACTTGCTATTAAGACTGAATTTTTCATGCAATTTCTGTCATGCATTCCATATGTCTTTTGCAGTGCTCTCATATCTGATGTGGATCAGCTGGTCGTCCTCCACTAATAAGCTTATTGTGGCCCTTGCCTGTCCCATTTCTGATAATGGATCTCTGGTCTCTCTGTAGTAATAACCTCCCATAAGTCATGTCTGCACAACAACATTTCCACTTTTAATTTTCATAGCTGTTAATTTTCACTGTTAAGTTTGGCCACTGTAAGTTTCAGCTCTGAGCTGCTGACTATCTTTCCTTTATATATACAGATGGTGTCTCTCCCTTGTACTCTGAGGATGAGACTTCTGGAAGATTCCTGGTGTCTGTCCACTCAGCTGTTTATTTTTGTCTGTGTCCTGGGACCATAACCCGTTGCAGTTTTTGCAGCTTTTATGAACAGCGCTCAGACATTGTGGGAGAGACAAAACAGCAACCATTAACTGTAACATCATAAAGATGGAGACTACCAAAGATAACATCTAAATCCTCACCAGACAGTACATATACTGGAATAACTGCACTTGAATAAACAGTGATGCTTAACACAGCGCCATCTAATGTCAGCTTAACATAGTTCCTTCTTACATTAACCCCTTCAGGACCCTGGGATTTTCCGTTTTCATTTTTCACTCCCAGCCTACCTATAGTCCTAACTTTTTTATTTCTCCGTTCACATAGCCTTATGAGGGCTTATTTTTTGCGGGACAAATTGTACATTTACATTTACATGCCATGTAGTGGGAAGCGGAAAAAAAAATTGGGGTAGAATTTAGGTTTTATATGTAGGTTGTAGGAATGTAGGTTTTTATATTTAGTTTTTTATGCCCTACACTATGTGGGAAAAATGACCTGTTATCTTCATTCTCCAGGTCAGTATGGTTCCAACTATACCCCATTTGTATATTTTTTCTTGTGTTTTAATACTGAAAAAAAATTAAAACCTTTGAGAAAAATAAATAAATGTTATCACCATATTCTGACCCCTATAACTTTTTTGTGTACAGGACTGTGTGAGGGCTAATTTTTTGCGGGACATTCTGTACTTTTCGGTGATACCAATTTGAAGTGTGTGCAACATTTTGATCACTTTGTATAAAAAAAATATTGGGGAGTTTTTTGTTTTTTTTCACGTTGCGCCATTTGTTGTATGCCATTAATATTGCTATATTTTAATTTCATGGGCATTTTTGCACGCAGTGATGCCCATGATGTTTTTTTTTATTGGTTAAGTATTTTTATGTATATTTTAATGAAAGGGGGTGATTTGAACTTAAAATTTTTTTTTTACATTTATAAAAACTTTTTTTAACTTCTTTTAAGTCACCTTGGGTGACAATAACTGACAATCATTAGATTGCCCATAGTGTTCTTTGATGGCTATATAGCCATCATTGAACATTTCATTTGCTCTAAAATGATACCATGCTGCCACCTAGTGGCCTTTTTTTTGGTATTTACCTGAAATAGGCTATGAAGCCTGCTTGAGGCTTCGGACTATTTCATCAATGTAACAGATTCCCCGATCTCACCCGGGGAACACTGTTACCAGCAGGGGCGTCGCCAGGTCAAAATATTCGAGGCTTGAGCCCCTGATGTTTTGTCCAGAGCCCCGAATGTTAGGGCAGCTGCAAGGCACAGGGTGATATAGTAATACTTCGCAGAGAGGGAGATAAGCAGTGCTCCTCCCTCTCTTCTGCAATACCAGTGCTGATTGGTGGAGCAGCAGTCAGCAGGCTTCTCTCAGAGCTGCTGCTCCACTAATCAGAGCCTCCTCCTGCACACTGTGGGAGTGCGTCAGGCTAGGAGGTGGGGCCAGTGTGAGGAGGACAAGACACTGAGGTCTGTGTGGAGCAGCATGAGGAAGGAGGCGGGGCTTATCTGGAAAGGATTCCGGCATCTGACCTGTGAGGAACTTCTTCACAGTGAGTATATACCATAATGTAAATGTGCTGGAGCCTGAGCATGAGGGATGTGCAGTGTATGAGAAGAGAGGGAGGGGGCTCTGTACATGAGGGGAGATGTGTGTGTGTGTGTGTGTGTGTGTATGGGGGGGTGCTCAGTACATGAGGGGGGGAATCTGTACAGGAGGGGAGATGTGTGTGTGTGGGGGGGGGGTGCTCAGTACATGAGGAGAGGGGGGGCTCTGTAAATGAGGGAAGAGGGGGGTGCTCAGTACATGAGGGGAGATGGGGGGTGCTCAGTACATGAGAGAGAGGAGGGGCTCTGTAAATGAGGGGAGAGGGGGTGCTCAGTACATGAGGGGAGATGGGGGGTGCTCAGTACATGAGGGGAGATGGGGGTGCTCAGTACATGAGGGAGATGGGGGGTGCTCAGTACATGAGGGGAGATGGGGGGTGCTCAGTACATGAGGGGAGATTGGGGGTGCTCAGTACATGAGGGGAGATGAGGGGTGCTCAGTACATGAGGGGAGATGGGGGTGCTCAGTACATGATGGGAGATGCTGGTGGGGTTCTCAGTACATGATGGGAGATGGGGGGTGCTCAGTACATGAGGGGAGATACTGTGAAGGATAGGGGTGCTCAGTACATGAGGGGAGATTGGGGGTGCTCAGTACATGAGGGGAGATGAGGGGTGCTCAGTACATGAGGGGAGATGGGGGTGCTCAGTACATGATGGGAGATGCTGGTGGGGTTCTCAGTACATGATGGGAGATGGGGGGTGCTCAGTACATAAGGGGAGATACTGTGAAGGATAGGGGTGCTCAGTACATGAGGGGAGATGGGGGTTCTCAGTACATGATGGGAGATGCTGGTGGGGTGCTCACTAAAAGAGGGGAGATACTGTGGAGGACGGGGGTGCTCACTATATGAGGGGAGATACTGTGGAGGATAGGGGTGCTCAGTGTATGAGGGGAGATACTGTGGAGGATGGGGGTGCTCAGTGTATGAGGGGAGATACTGCAGAGGATGGGGGTGTTCAGTCTATGAGGGGAGATACTGTGGAGGATGGGGGTGCTCAGTGTGGGTGGGCGGACACTGTGGCGGCACTAGAGCTGCACTATGTCCTGGCAGCGCAAAGCTCCAGGACGTATTGCACATAGGAGCACACTGACAGAACATAGGGCAGCACTGGGCCCAGCACACAGCGCTAAATCAAGAGCAATGGCGCCTGGAGGAGGAGCATAGAGGGGATGTGTGTATGTGGATATTTCAAGAATATGGCACATATACATTGTGGCTTGAGCCCCGGATCTTTTGAGACCCTAGCAACGCCCCTGGTTACCAGACTGGAAGCACGTGGCTTTCGGGCTGCTCAGATGCCGTGGTCACATTTGACTACGGCATCTGAATGGGAAAATGTACGCAATCAGCCTTATGGCCGATCGCATACATGTGACGCGGGTCTCTGCTATTTAAAATAGCAAAAATCCAGTGGCTATGGCGCCTGCATCACGTGCGAGCGGGCACCATGTTTAGGGACCGGACTTCTGCTGTACATGTACGACGGAGGCCCTTAAGGGGTTGAGCTGCAGCTGTTGCTGTATTCCAACACTTTTGTACAATAAAAACCGATCACTTTTGTCAGTGGCATCTCGGAGGTTAAATAGCCAGGATCAGCACTTCTGAAAATCTAGGCCATTATAAAAAAGTGGAGGCCAAAAATAAGCCCCTTTAACCCCTTCCTGCAATGTCACGTACATGTACGTGAGCAAATGCGGCTAATTGTTGCATCCTCACGTGCATGTACGTGACATGTTCAGGCGGGTGCAGGAGCTGGGTCTGGGTCTCCTAGGCAACCTGTCAGCGTCTTACACAGTGAGGGTGCATTCACACGAACGTATGTTGTTTGCGGTCCGCAAATCACGGATCCGTTGGGACGTAAAAAAATACATTTGGTCTCCGTGTCTGTTCCGTTCATCCGCAAAACACGGACGTATTGTTTCCGTTGGTCTTCCGTTTTTCACGGACCGCAAAAAAAACGGAAGAAAAAAAATTTTTTAACTTACATGTCCAACCCCTGTTACCACCCAAAAAAAGGTCACATGGTCGCACTGGCGCCATTTTGCTACAGCTTTTCACAGCGTAGTGTGCTCTGTTAGATTCCTCTGTGTTTTTACATTGGTTTCTGGCGATTTCTTTGTGGTAATCATGCCTAAAAGACGCGTGGATAAGGTTCTCTTGTACTGGCTTCTATCTCGGAACTTCGGAGAGCAAACACCCATGCTGGACGAGGAACCGAGTAGGAAGAGGCAGTGGGTTCACCCCATTGTCTCACAGCGCAGCAAGAAGGGCCACTTCTACACCTTGTACGATGACCTGAGGCAGCACCCGGACAAGTTTCAGAATTTTTGCCGGATGTCAGTCTCCACCTTTGATCGTCTGCTGGAGAGTACTCGTGAAGGGCTCACTTTCCAGAATACGAATATGCGGCACTGCATTTCACCAGAGGAAAGGCTAGTCATCACCCTGAGGTAAGTACTAATATCATATAGCTTAACACCTTTGTTTGCACATCCACAGATATGTACTGATAATATTTTATCTAAAATTTGCAGATTCTTGGCAACAGGCAACTCATTTGCGTCCCTGCACTTTGAGTTCCTGTTGGGGATTTCCACCATCTCAGAAATTGTTCCACACACCTGTCAAGTGATTTGGGAGCGACTTCGTGAGACGGTGATGCCGGAGCCCAGGGTGGAAGATTGGATATGGATTGCTCAGGGCTTTGAAGAAAGTGCACAGTTTCCAAACTGTATAGGGGCGTTGGACGGAAAACATATCCGTGTGAAGAAGCCGGCTCACTCAGGGTCCCGATTCTTCAATTATAAGCAATTTTTTTCTGTAGTCCTGTTGGCCTTGGTTGACAGTGACTACAAGTTTATAATTGTTGACATCGGGGCCTATGGGAGCACTTCAGATGCCCGAATATTTCGTGCTTCCAGAATGGGTGAACGGCTTCAGTCCAACCAGCTCGCCCTTCCCCAGCCGAGAAGATTGCCTGGATCTGATGGACCTCCTGCTCCTTTCGTCATCGTCGCGGATGAAGGATTTGCTCTTACACCACATGTAATGCGACCCTTCCCGAGGCGTGACTTAGATGAGAGAAGGCGTATCTTCAATTACCGCTTGACGCGTGCCCGACGGTATGTGGAATGCGCCTTTGGACTTCTTTCCAACAAATGGAGGTTGTTCATGTCATCGATACAGCTTCATCCGGAGAATGTCACCACAGCGATTCAGGCTTGTGTGGTTCTTCACAATTTTGTTAGAATCCACGATGCTTCCTTCGACGCTGACCTGGACCAATACCGAACCTCATCATCGTTTGGAGTGGACCAGACACTGCATGGTAGACCAGGATCTGCAGGGCTGCGTATTCGTGAATTCTACGCGGACTACTTTTGCAGCCCGGCTGGAGAATTGCCATGGCAGACGGAAGCAA
>ONZH01013178.1:0-83808 GCA_900303285.1 Rhinella marina | reverse complement strand
TTTAAGAGCGCCCTGCCCCTTTTAAGAGTGGTTGTCTCTTTAAGAGGTTTCCTATGCAACCCTTATCCTCAGGTCTGGGTGAACTCCTCTGTAAATCTCTAAGCATTTCTGCACTGTGTGGATGCTGTGCCATATATGGTGCTGCCTATTTGCATATTGAGCTGTGATTGGCTGATTGGTCTCTATTCAACTTCTCCATTCATTCCTATGCAACCCTTATCCTCAGGTCTGGGTGAGCTCCTCTATATATCTCTAAGCATTTCTGCACTTTGTGGATGCTGTGCCATATATGGTGTTGCTATTTGCATATTCACTGTGATTGGCTGATTGGTCTCCACTCTAGCCTCTCCATGCATTCCTATGGGGAATTTTTTTGGGTTTAACCTGTGATATCTTAAAAACGACAAATCCGATCGACTCCAAAAATACATAGCACACCTGTCACCATCGAGGGCTTCGAAACGCACTTTGAACGGAGTCTGTACGCCAAGCGGTTCGGGCTGTATTAATTGCAGAAATTTACGGAGAAGAATAATAATAATAAGAATAAGAAGAATAAAGAAAAGGAATAACAGTATAGTGCTTTTTCAAGCACTATAATAATAAAAAGAATAAGAAGAATAAAGAAAAGGAATAACAGTATAGTGCTTTTTCAAGCACTATAACTAGATTTGCATTTCCAGGAGAAAATACATAGTGCTTGAAAAGGGTGCACCTTTAACAGTGACTTCCAGAGTATACCTTTGTGACTGCCCCTTTAAGAGTAACTGTCCCTTTAAGGGTAACTGCCCCTGTAAGAGTGTCTGTCCCTTTAAGATTGACTATCCCTTTAAGAGGGACTGTCCCTTTAAGAGGGACTGCCCCTTTAAGAGGGTTTACACCTTTAAGAGTGACTGCCCCTTTAAGAGTAACTGTCCCTTTAAGAGTAACTGCCCCTTTAAGAGTTGCTGCCACTTTGAGTTGCTGCCCCTTTAAGAGTGGCTGCCCCTTTAAGAGGGACTGTCCCTTTAAGAGTTCCTGTCTTTTTAAGAGCGAAGGTCTCTTTAAGAGCGGCTGCCCCTTTAAGAGCGGCTTCCCCTTTAAGAGTTTGCCCCTTTAAGAGTGACTGTCCCTTTAAGAGTGATATCCCTTTAAGAGTGACTGCCCCTTTAAAAGCGACTGCCCCTTTAAGAGTAACATACTTATTAATAGTGACTGCCCCTTTAAGAGTGGCTGCCTCTTTAAAAATGACTGCCCCTTTAAGAGCGACTGCCCCTTTAAGAGCTACTGTCCTTTTAAGTGTGACTTTCCCTTTAAGAGTGGCTATCCCTTTAAGAGTGTTTGTCCCTTTAAGAGCGATTGCCTCTTTAAGAGTGGCTGCCCGTTTAAGAGGGACTGACCCTTTAAGAGGGACTGCCCCTTTAAGAGCGACTGCCCTTTTAAGTGTGAATTTCCCTTTAAGAGTGGCTATCCCTTTAAGAGTGGCTATCCCTTTAAGAGTGACTGACCCTTTAAGAGTGACTGCCCCTTTAAGGGTTACTATCCCTTTTAGAGTGTCTATCCCTTTAAAAGTGACTGCCCCTTTAAGAGGGACTGCCTTTTAAAGAGTGACTACCCCTTTAAGAGCGTCTGCCCCTTTAAGAGTAACTGTCCCTTTAAGGGTAACTGCCCCTGTAAGAGTGACTTTACCTTTAAGAGTGACTATCCCTTTAAGAGTGACTATCCCTTTAAGAGTGACTATCCCTTTAAAAGTGACTATCCCTTTAAGAGTGACTATCCCTTTAAGAGTGACTGTCCCTTTAAGAGTGACTGTCCCTTTAAAAGTGACTATCCCTTTAAGAGTGACTATCCCTTTAAGAGTGACTGTCCCTTTAAGAGTGACTGCCCCTTTAAGAGGGAGTGCCTTTTAAAGAGTGTCTGCCCCTTTGAGTGTCTGCCCCTTTGAGTGTCTGCCCCTTTGAGTGTCTGCCCCTTTGAGTGTCTGTCCCTTTAAGAGTGGCTATACCTTTAAAAGTGACTACCCCTTTAAGAGTGTCTGTCCCTTTAAGGGTAACTGCCCCTGTAAGAGTGGCTGCCTTTTTAAGAGCGACTGAACCTTTAAGAGCGACTGCCCCTTTAAAAGTGTCTGTCCCTTTAAGAGCATCTACCCCTTTAAGAGCGACTGCCTTTTTAAGAGCGACTGCCTTTTTAAGAGCGACTGCCCCTTTAAGAGCGACTGCCCCTTTAAGAGCGACTGCCCCTTTAAGAGCGATGTCCCTTTAAGAGGGATGTCCCTTTAAGAGGGACTGCCCCTTTAAGAGTGTCTGCCCCTTTAAGAGTGTCTGTCCCTTTAAGAGTGTCTGTCCCTTTAAGAGCGTCTGCCCCTTTAAGAGTAACTGTCCCTTTAAGGGTAACTGCCCCTGTAAGAGTGACTTTACCTTTAAGAGTGACTATCCCTTTAAGAGTGACTATCCCTTTAAGAGTGACTATCCCTTTAAAAGTGACTATCCCTTTAAGAGTGACTATCCCTTTAAGAGTGACTATCCCTTTAAGAGTGACTGTCCCTTTAAAAGTGACTATCCCTTTAAGAGTGACTATCCCTTTAAGAGTGACTGTCCCTTTAAGAGTGACTGTCCCTTTAAGAGGGAGTGCCTTTTAAAGAGTGTCTGCCCCTTTGAGTGTCTGTCCCTTTGAGTGTCTGTCCCTTTAAGAGTGGCTATACCTTTAAAAGTGACTACCCCTTTAAGAGTGTCTGTCCCTTTAAGGGTAACTGCCCCTGTAAGAGTGTCTGTCCCTTTAAGAGTGTCTGTCCCTTTAAGAGTGTCTGTCCCTTTAAGAGTGACTGCCCCTTTAAGATTGACTACAGATTTAAAAGTGGCTGCCTTTTTAAGAGCGACTGAACCTTTAAGAGCGACTGCCCCTTTAAAAGTGTCTGTCCCTTTAAGAGCATCTACCCCTTTAAGAGCGACTGCCTTTTTAAGAGCGACTGCCTTTTTAAGAGCGACTGCCCCTTTAAGAGCGACTGTCCCATTAAGAGGGATGTCCCTTTAAGAGGGATGTCCCTTTAAGAGGGACTGCCCCTTTAAGAGTGTCTGCCCCTTTAAGAGTGTCTGTCCCTTTAAGAGTGACTATCCCTTTAAGAGTGTCTGTCCCTTTAAGAGTGTCTGTCCCTTTAAGAGTGACTGTCCCTTTAAGAGTGACTATCCCTTTAAGAGTGACTGCCCCTTTATTAGCGATTGACCCTTTAAGAGTGATTGCCCCTTTAAGAGTAACTGCCCCTTTAAGGGTAACTGCCCTTTTAAAAGTGGCTGTCCCTTTAAGAGTGTCTGCCCTTTTAAGAGTGACTTTCCCTTTAAAAGTGACTTTCCCTTTAAGAGTTACTGCCCTTTTAACAGTGACTGAACCATTAAGAGTGGCTGCCCCTTTAAGAGGGACTGCCCCTTAAAGTGACTATCCCTTTAAGAGTCACTGCCCCTTTAAGAGTCACTGTCCCTTTAAGAGTGTCTACCTATTTAAAAGTTGCTATCCCTTTAAGAGCGACTGACCCTTTAAGAGCGACTGACCCTTTAAGAGCGACTACCCCTGTAAGAGCATCTGCCCCTTTAAGAGCGTATGTCCCTTTAAGAGTGTCTGCCCCTTTAAGAGCGTATGTCCCTTTAAGAGTGTCTGCCCTATTAAGAGTGCTGCCCCTTTAAGGGTTACTATCCCTTTGAGAGTGTCTATCCCTGTAAAAGTGACTGCCCCTTTAAGAGGGACTGCCTATTTAAAAGTGGCAGCCCCTTTAAGAGCGACTGCCCCTTTAAGAGAGACTATCCCTTTAAGAGCGACTGCCCCTTTAAGAGTCACTCTGGTAAGCCCCTTGAAGTTTGACTCTGCGCTAAGCTGAGGGGGCGAAATGGCCATGCTGTCTGTTAACACATGGGGACTCGGCGGCCATTTTGTGATTCTCACAGGTGCAAGTCTCTTTCAGCATAAATAGACACAGTTTAACAGAATCCAAAATGGCGGATTAACCCCTCTTCTGCCAGTGCGTCCCCGAGGCCTGTGATCATGGCTCTTTACAACAGACATGTGAATGCCCACTTATACTCAGGTCTGGGGAATCTCCCCTCTATATATCTCTAAGCCTTCGCCACTGTGTGGATGCTGTGCCATATATGGTGCTGCTTATTTGCATATTGAGCTGTGATTGGCTGATTGGTCTCTATTCAACTTCTCCATTCATTCCTATGCAACCCTTATCCTCAGGTCTGGGTGAGCTCCTCTATATAACTAAGCCTTCTGCAGTGTGTGGATGCTGTGCCATATATGGTGTTGCTATTTGCATATTCACTGTGATTGGCTGATTGGTCTCCACTCTAGCCTCTCCATTCATTCCTATGGGGAATTTTTTGGGTTTAACCTGTGATATCTTAAAAACGACAAATCCGATCGACTCCAAAAATACATAGCACACCTGTCACCATCGAGGGCTTCGAAACGCACTTTGAACGGAGTCTGTACGCCAAGCGGTTCGGGCTGTATTAATTGCAGAAATTACGGAGAAGAATAAGAATAAGAACTAGATTTGCATTTCCAGGAGAAAATACATAGTGCTTGAAAAGAACGCACCTTTAACAGTGACTTACAGAGTGTACCTTTGTGACTGCCCCTTTAAGAGTTACTGTCCTTTTAAGAGTGCTGCCCCTTTAAGGGTTTCTATCCCTTTAAGAGTGTTTATCCCTTTAAAAGTGACTGCCCCTTTAAGAGGGACTGCCCTTTTAAGAGTGGCTGCCCCTTTAAGAGTGGTTGTCCCATTAAGAGGGACTGCCTTTTAAAGAATGTCTTCCCTTTAAAAGTGACTATCCCTTTAAGAGTGCCTGACCCTTTAAGAGCGACTGCCTTTTTAAGAGCGACTGCCCCTTTAAGAGTGGCTACCCCTTTAAGAGTGGCTACCCCTTTAAGAGCGGCTACCCCTTTAAGAGCGATTATCCCTTTAAGAGCGATTATCCCTTTAAGAGTGACTATCCCTTTAAGAGTGACTGTCCCTTTAAGAGTGACTGTCCCTTTAAGAGTGACTGTCCCTTTAAGAGTTCCTGTCTTTTTAAAAGCGACTGTCCCTTTAAGAGCGGCTGCCCCTTTAAGAGCGGCTACCTCTTTAAGAGTGACTGTCCCTTTTTGAGTGACTGCTACTTTGAGTGTATGCCCCTTTAAGAGTGACTGCCCCTTTAAGAGTGATGTCCCTTTAAGAGTGATGTCCCTTTAAGAGTGACTGACTTATTAAGAGTGACTGCCCCTTTAAGAGCGACTGCCCCTTTAACAGTGACTGCCCCTTTAAGAGCTAATGTCCTTTTAAGTGTGACTTTCCCTTTAAGAGTGGCTATCTCTTTAAGAGTGTCTGTCCCTTTAAGAGCGATTGCCCCTTTAAGAGTGGCTGCCCTTTTAAGAGGGACTGTCCCATTCAGAGTGGCTGCCCCTTTTAGAGGGACTGCCCCCTTAAGAGTGTCTATCCCTTTAAGAGTGTCTGTCCCTTTAAGAGTGTCTGTCCCTTTAAAAGTGACTACCCCTTTAAGAGTGTCTGCCCTTTTAAGAGTAACTGTCCCTTTAAGGGTAACTGCCCCTTTAAGAGTGTCTGTCCCTTTAAGAGTGACTGTCCCGTTAAGAGTGACTGTCCCGTTAAGAGTGACTATCCCGTTAAGAGTGACTATCCCTTTAAGAGTGACTATCCCTTTAAAAGTGACTGCCCCTTTAAGAGTGACTATCCCTTTAAGAGTGACTATCCCTTTAAGAGTTCCTGTCTTTTTAAAAGCGACTGTCCCTTTAAGATTGACTGCCCCTTTAAGAGCGACTGCCCCTTTAACAGTGACTGCCCCTTTAAGAGCTAATGTCCTTTTAAGTGTGACTTTCCCTTTAAGAGTGGCTATCTCTTTAAAAGTGTATGCCCCTTTAAGAGTGACTGCCCCTTTAAGAGTGACTGTCCCTTTAAAAGTGATGTCCCTTTAAGAGTGACTGACTTATTAAGAGTGACTGCCCCTTTAAGAGCGACTGCCCCTTTAACAGTGACTGCCCCTTTAAGAGCTAATGTCCTTTTAAGTGTGACTTTCCCTTTAAGAGTGGCTATCTCTTTAAAAGTGTATGCCCCTTTAAGAGTGACTGCCCCTTTAAGAGTGACTGTCCCTTTAAAAGCGATGTCCCTTTAAGAGTGACTGACTTATTAAGAGTGACTGCCCCTTTAAGAGCGACTGCCCCTTTAACAGTGACTGCCCCTTTAAGAGCTAATGTCCTTTTAAGTGTGACTTTCCCTTTAAGAGCGACTGTCCCTTTAAGAGCGACTGTCCCTTTAAGAGCGACTATGTCTTTAAGAGCGGCTGCCCCTTTAAGAGCGGCTGCCCCTTTAAGAGCGGCTACCTCTTTAAGAGTGACTGTCCCTTTTTGAGTGACTGTCCCTTTTTGAGTGACTGCTACTTTGAGTGTATGCCCCTTTAAGAGTAACTGCCCCTTTAAGAGTGACTACCCCTTTAAAAGCGACTACCCCTTTAAGAGTAACTGCCCCTTTAAAAGCGACTGCCCCTTTAAAAGCGACTGCCCCTTTAAGAGCGACTGCCCCTTTAAGAGCGACTGCCCCTTTTTAGAGTGTCTGCCTCTTTAAGAGCTACTTTCCTTTTAAGTGTGACTTTCCCTTTAAGAGTGGCTATCCCTTTAAGAGTGTCTGTCCCTTTAAGAGCGATTGCCCCTTTAAGAGGAACTGCCCATTTAAAAGTGGCAGCCCCTTTAAGAGCGACTGCCCCTTTAAGAGTGATTATCCCTTTAAGAGTCACTCTGGTAAGCCCCTTGAAGTTTGACTCTGCGCTCAGCTGAGGGAGCGAAACGGCCATGCTGTCTGTTAACACATGGGGACTCGGCGGCCATTTTGTGACTCTCACAGGTGCAAGTCTCTTTCAGCATAAATAGACTGTTTAACAGAATCCAAAATGGCGGATTAACCCCTCTTCTGCCAGTGTGTCCCCCGAGGCCTGTGATCACGGCTCTTTATAACAGACATGTGAATGCCCCCTTATCCTCTGGTCTGAGGAATCTCCCCTGTATATTATGCCCAGATATCTCTAAGACCTCCACTGTGTGGATGCTGTGCCATATATGGCGCTGCCTATTTGCATATTGAGCTGTGATTGGCTGATTGGTCTCTATTCAACTTCTCCATTCATTCCTATGCAACCCTTATCCTTAGGTCTGGTTGAGCTCCTCAATATATCTAAGACTTCTGCAGTGTGTGGATGCTGTGCCATATATGGTGTTGCTATTTGCATATTCACTGTGATTGGCTGATTGGTCTCCACTCTAGCCTCTCCATTCATTCCTATGGGGAATTTTTTGGGGTTTAACCTGTGATATCTTAAAAACGACAAATCCGATCGACTCCAAAAATACATAGCACACCTGTCACCATCGAGGGCTTCGAAACGCACTTTGAACGGAGTCTGTACGCCAAGCGGTTCGGGCTGTATTAATTGCAGAAATTTACGGAGAAGAATAATAAGAATAAGAATAAGAAGAAAAGGAATAACAGTATAGTGCTTTTCAAGCACTATAACTAGATTTGCATTTCCAGGAGAAAATACATAGTGCTTGAAAAGAACGCACCTTTAACAGTGACTTACAGAGTATACCTTTGTGACTGCCCCTTTAAAAGTTACTGTCCCTTTAAGAGTGCTGCCCCTTTAAGGGTTACTGTCCCTTTAAGAGTGTCTATCCCTTTAAAAGTGACTGCCCCTTTAAGAAGGACTGCCCTTTTAAGAGTGGCTGCCCCTTTAAGAGTGGTTGTCTCTTTAAGAGGGACTGCCTTTTAAAGAGTGTCTTCCCTTTTAAGAGTGACTTTCCCTTTAAAAGTGACTATCCCTTTAAGAGTGCCTAACCCTTTAAGAGCAACTGCCCCTTTAAGAGCGACTGCCCCTTTAAGAGTGGCTACCCCTTTAAGAGCAGCTACCCCTTTAAGAGCGCCTATCCCTTTAAGAGCGATTATCCCTTTAAGAGTGACTATCCCTTTTAGAGTTATTGCCCTTTAAGAGTGACTATCCCTTTAAGAGTGACTATCCCTTTAAGAGTGACTATCCATTTAAGATTGGCTGTCCCTTTAAGAGTAACTGTCCCTTTAAGGGTAACTGTCCCTTTAAGGGTAACTGCCCCTTTAAGAGTGACTGCCCCTTTAAGAGTGACTGCCCCTTTAAGAGTGACTGCCCCTTTAAGAGTGACTATCCCTTTAAGAGTGACTATACCTTTAAGAGTGACTATACCTTTAAGAGTGACTATCCCTTTAAGAGTGACTATCCCTTTAAGATTGACTGTCCCTTTAAGATTGACTGTCCCTTTAAGAGTAACTGCCCCTTTAAGAGTGACTGTCCCTTTAACAGTGATGTCCCTTTAAGAGTGACTACCCCTTTAAAAGCGACTACCCCTTTAAAAGTGATTGCCTCTTTAAAAGTGACTGCCCCTTTAAGAGTGACTGCCCCTTTAAGAGCGACTGCCCCTTTAAGAGCGACTGCCCCTTTAAGAGTGACTGCCCCTTTTAAGAGTGTCTGCCTCTTTAAGAGCTACTTTCCTTTTAAGTGTGACTTTCCCTTTAAGAGTGGCTATCCCTTTAAGAGTGTCTGTCCCTTTAAGAGAGATTGCCCCTTTAAGAGTGGCTGCCCTTTTAAGAGTGACTGTCCCATTCAGAGTGGCTGCCCCTTTAAGAGAGACTATCCCTTTAATAGTCTGCCTCTTTAAGAGTGACTGCTCCTTTAAGAGTGTCTATCCCTTTAAGAGTGTCTGTCCCTTTAAGAGTGTCTGTCCCTTTAAGAGTGTCTGTCCCTTTAAGAGCGTCTGTCCCTTTAAGAGCGTCTGTCCATTTAATATGCCCCTTTATATATTATGCCCCTTTAAGAGCAACTACCCCTTTAGGAGTGTCTGCTCCTTTAAGAGTAACCATCCCTTAAAGAGTGATTGCCCCGTTAAGAGCGGCTGCCCCTTTAAGAGTGACTGCCCCTTTAAGAGTGACTGCCCCTTTAAGAGCGACTGCCCCTTTAAGAGCGACTGCCCCTTTAAGAGCGACTGGCCCTTTAAGAGCAACTGGCCCTTTAGAAGCGACTACCCCAGTAAGAGCATCTGCCCCTTTAAGAGCATATGTCCCTTTAAGAGTGTCTACCTATTTAAAAGTTACTGTCCCTTTAAGAGTGTCTGCCCTATTAAGAGTGCTGCCCCTTTAAGGGTTACTATCCCTTTGAGAGTGTCTATCCCTGTAAAAGTGACTGCCCCTTTCAGAGGGACTGCCCATTTAAAAGTGGCAGCCCCTTTAAGAGCGACTGCCCCTTTAAGAGAGACTATCCCTTTAAGAGCGACTGCCCCTTTAAGAGTGATTGTCCCTTTAAGAGTCACTCTGGTAAGCCCCTTGAAGTTTGACTCTGCGCTCAGCTGAGGGGGCGAAACGGCCATGCTGTCTGTTAACACATGGGGACTCGGCGGCCATTTTGTGACTCTCACAGGTGCAAGTCTCTTTCAGCATAAATAGACTGTTTAACAGAATCCAAAATGGCGGATTAACCCCTCTTCTGCCAGTGTGTCCCCCGAGGCCTGTGATCACGGCTCTTTATAATGCCCCCTTATCCTCTGGTCTGGGGAATCTCCCCTGTATATTATGCCTAGATATCTCTAAGACTTCTCCACTGTGTGGATGCTGTGCCATATATGGCGCTGGCTATTTGCATATTGAGCTGTGATTGGCTGATTGGTCTCTATTCAACTTCTCCATTCATTCCTATGCAACCCTTATCCTTAGGTCTGGGTGAGCTCCTCAATATATCTAAGACTTCTGCAGTGTGTGGATGCTGTGCCATATATGGTGTTGCTATTTGCATATTCACTGTGATTGGCTGATTGGTCTCCACTCTAGCCTCTCCATTCATTCCTATGGGGAATTTTTTGGGTTTAACCTGTGATATCTTAAAAACGACAAATCCGATCGACTCCAAAAATACATAGCACACCTGTCACCATCGAGGGCTTCGAAACGCACTTTGAACGGAGTCTGTACGCCAAGCGGTTCGGGCTGTATTAATTGCAGAAATTTATGGAGAAGAATAATAATAAGAAGAATAAGAATAAAGAAAAGGAATAACAGTATAGTGCTTTTTCAAGCACTATAATAAGAAGAATAAAGAAAAGGAATAACAGTATAGTGCTTTTTCAAGCACTATAATGAAAAGCGTCCAGGGGTGACGCTGGAGACACTGATAAATAAAGTGGTGTCCCCTTGGGCTGGCTCAGGTTGGAACTGATGGTGTCCAAACTGGAGCTAAGGTCGGCTCAGGCTGGGACTGATGGTGTCCAAACTAGAGCTGGGGGCTCCCAGGGGGCTCGTGGGCAGATACTGTCAGCAACCGCTTACCTAATCCACAGGCCTTAAGAAGCCCCGCCGCCGGAGTGTTTTTCCCGCGTAGCTGACGTCACGTGACGTTCCTCGCCCCAGATCTCGCGAGACTATGGGCGCAATCCGCAGCATGTTGCTAGGAGACCGGGACGCGTCTCCTAGCTTCTAGAGGACAGCATCCCGATTGCGGGAGCTGTAGTAAATAAAGTACACTGGCATTTAGGACAATATTAACAACTTGTTACATGGTTTAAAGCAAAGTGGCAAACAATCAACAGACTATATCAGTCCCTCAAGAGTCCAAGACCAGGTTCATGACGGATTAAGCTGCAGTTGATGTAGTAAAATAGTGAACACTGGAATGGGGCACCAGAAATGTAGGGTGCAATGACACTAATCAGGGAGTAATGGGTAAGATCAATTAGGGAACCACATATTTTTAGAGGATTGTCCGAGAATTTAGATAAAGCAACCATAATTTTATTGATCATTCAAACCCGTAGGGGTGGTTGTTTTTAGTAGGAAAATCCATCTTGCCTCTCTGCAAGATGGTACGGTCCCAGTTGCCGCCCCTACCTGGTGGCTTGACAAGCTCTATACCAACAAACCTCAGACACCTAACGTCACCATTATGCTCCTCATGTATGTGGCGGGATACAGCCATATCTCTATGATTATCGACGTCACATAGACGTTACCCTATGCGTCTACGAAGTTCCCGCTTTGTCTTACCAAAATATTTAATATTACATTTACATGTTATTTTGTAGACCACTCCCGGGTACGACAATTAATAAAGTCTTTAATCTCAAAGGTACATCCCAGGTTAGAGCTGTGGAAAGTTCTAGTCTGTTCCAGGGCCTTACAGGCCACACAGCCACTGCATCTGAAACACCCCCTGAGGTTCTGAGTCAACCAGGTGCTTTTAGGTGATGTCGGGATATAGTGGCTGTGTACCAGAAGGTTCCTCAGGCTGCTTCCTTTCCTGAAGGTAATTTGGGGGTAATTCTCAATCACTGCCTTAATGTCCGGGTCCATTAAGAGAATCGGCCAGTGTCTCTCAAGGGCCGCTCAAAGGTGGTAATAAAAGGGATTTTGGGGTCTCCTATCTCTTTCTTTTTGGGTACTAGAAGCTCCATCCGATCCCTCCCTTTAGTTTTTTGGAAGGCAGATCTAAGAATATGATCGGGGTAACCCCTAGACCTAAACCGATCCCTCAAGTCATTGGCTTCTTTTAAAAATTGACGTTCAACAGAACAGTTACGACGCAAGCGCAGGTACTGCCCTAGGGGGATCCCCCTCTTAAGGGGTAGTGGGTGGCTGCTCTGCCAGTGGAGGACGGAATTGGTGGCCGTTGGTTTGCGAAAGATGGTACTTCCAAGTTCACCCGTGGCAGTTTTATAGATACATACATTTAAAAAGGGTGAGGTTTGGTCATCACATTCATGGGTGAACTTGAGGCCAATTGTATTCCTGTCAAAACCACTGACAAAGGTAGCAAAAGCAGATTTTGTCATTCCAAATCAGGAAGATATCGTCAATGTACCTAGCCCATAATAATACGGGCTTGGTATCCACCGACGACTCCTCACCAAAGACGGATGTGGCCTCCCACCAGCCCAGGAGCAAATTACCGTTGAAGAGAAAATAATTATGTGTTAACAGGAAATGTAGGAGGCGTAGGATGAATGCATTATGTGCCTGAAATTGTTGGCCACGCATGCTTAGGTAGTACTGTGCTGCTTGTAGGCCCACATCATGCGGTATTGATGAGTATAATGCCTCCGCATCTATGCTTCCTAGGATAACATTTTCTTCAACTGATAAACCTTCAAGTCTCTTCAATAAATCTGCCGTGTCTCTGGTGTATGACGGGAGTGACATGACGAATGGTGCCAGGATTTTGTCAATGTATATGCCCACATTTTGGCATAGGCTACCTACTCCAGAGACTATAGGTCTTCCCTTAAGGGGGTTGACTCCCTTGTGTATTTTCGGAAGAGAAAGAAAGTAGCCGTTACTGGATGTAGTGGGTACAAGAAATCATACTCCTCCTGTGAGATAAGGTTGTCTCTTTTTGCCTCAGAGAGGATGGACTTAAGTTCACCAAGATACACATTGGTGGGAAATTGTTATAGGGCAATCCAGGGTCTCCTACTGGAGGGACAGGTTCCGGATGGGGTCGCCCTTGTCAGAGCGAGTGCTCCATGGTTAGGCTTTATCAGGGCCATTGTAGCACCCCCCGTGTAGGGCATTCTAGGGATAGTTATAGGTTTATCTTAACCAGTATTTCCTGACTAAAGGTCCTTTTACACGGGCCGATTATCGGCCGAAAAATCGTTCCTAGGAACGCTAGTGCCGATAATCGGCCCGTGTAAAAGTGGCCCTAATCAGCCGACGAACGAGCAAAACGCTCGTTCGTCGGCTGATTGGATCTTTTGTAGAAACCAAAAGATCCAATCTGTCGGGCGCACATCGCCCTGTGTAAACAGGCGATGTGCGCCTGACAGTATGGAGCTTCCCGGCCGCACGAGCGATACAGCGATCACTCGTGCGGCCCGGCGCTCGATTCGTCGGGCCGTGTAAAGGCTCCCTGCCCGAGCGCCGATATCGCTGATCGGCGCTCGGGCAGGGAGAATAATCAGCCCGTCTAAAAGGGCCTATACCCATACCGGATTACCTCAATTTGAACTCAAGACCAATCCATCGACCTCGCCTACTGGGAAGTGGTAGGACTACTGGGTTAATTCCTTTTGGACTTTTTTGTGCCGCAGTGCACTAAATATTTGTTCTACCATCCAAAAATATTGATGTTGTTTATTTTCAACTGGTAATATAGTGTCTTTGGTGGATCGAAGGTGCCATCCTGCACGGCTGTTGTCTCTTTTTAGTTTGTATCCATTATAAGGGAACTTATCATTGACTTTATAGATAGTAACATAGTAACATAGTATAACATACATACAAAATATCTGCACATAAAAATAGATAAAATATTGAATCCAACTGTCTAAGTAAAATAAAGTATTGCTAGATAATACTATATTGTAATGTTTTATTTATGTAAATTTCACAATATTAATAATAATAATAATAATCATCATCATCATTATCATTATCATCATCATAAAGACACAACTGTGAAAGCAAACAGAAAAAAATATATCAGTAATGCATGAAAAAGCCTGGCCCATAAAAGCTTACAGGAGAAGAATGTAGGGTACGGAGTAGAGCTGGGGGACATAATAGTATGTATATTGTATACAAGGCTAAAACAAGCTCCTATGTTATGCTGATTGACTAACACAGAGTTCATGTTAAACCTTTCATTGCAAGGGATGTTTTGAGCCTTTGCTCATTATGATATGCAATTATAAGGAAGTAGATTCAATCAATAATATGTATCCCAAAATGAATTCCCTAAAGCTGCTGCACATAGAGTTCCATTATTGCCTGTCATAATCAAGAGGGCTCCACAGTGCTCTACCCCCTTTTTTTGTTTCTGTTTACCACTGTACCTGTGTTCTACGTTCTGCCAAAGATGTTAAATAATCCGTAATGTCCCACACCTATCTTCAGGACTTTTCTCGTACTGTATCCGTTCTCTGGAATGCACTTCCCAGCACAACCAGATTAATTCCCCAAATTATTTTGTTTGCACATGCACCATCTGAATTATAAGGTGATATAGCATTTGTTGTTGTTTCTATAAAAATAGATTATTTTTATTATTATCATTGATATTTTTATTATTATTGAAAAAATGGCACTGACTCCAAAACACTATTAGGACAAAAATTAAAACTCTCCAGTACAGTCCTAAAAAACATCAGGCCCCTATGATTTAGCCTGCAGCTAAGGAGCGGTGGTGGGCAGTATAAAAGGCTGCATACATAGCTAATGAGGTATATAAGTCTGGAGCAAGAATCTAGTTGCCCAGACTGTATTCAAATATCCACAGTTTCCTTTATCCCATTCAGCCACAATCAGTTAAAGGGGTTGTCTCAACTCAGTTGTCAGTCACTGATATACTGTATACAGGAGATGTAATCAGTGATTGATAGCATTCTCTGAGTTAGTGTGTATACATAGATAGCTGTCAGTCACTGATAGTTGTACACAGGGGAGGTGTTATCAGGGATTGATGGCATTCTCTGTGTAAGTGTGTATACATAGATAGCTGTCAGTCACTGATAGTTGTACACAGGGGAGGTGTTATCAGTGATTGATAGCATTCTCTGTGTAAGTGAGTATACATAGATAGCTGTCAGTCACTGATAGTTGTACACAGGGACAGTGTCAGACTGGGGTGCCTAGGGCCAACCAGTAAAAAAAATTTTAGGGAACCATCGTATTGATAAATTCAAATATTACCTGCTCACAAAACAGCAAGATGATACCAGATGATTGAATATGGGGGTCCCTGCAGCAACTTTGAGAAGGTAGGTCCTGGGGAGAAGAGGACACTGGCAGCTTTCCTCTATACCTAGAAGTCATCTCAGCTCTGATCATGTCTATAATAATAAACTGGGGAGTTTCTTAAATAATCTATCAAGGTTTTTATATGAACATAGGCTGGTAGAGGTGCTGTACATTGAATATATATACGTAGTGCAGTAAGTCTACTGTATTATGTGCCACTTGTGCAGGGGGTAGGAAACTAGGGGCCCACCTTTCTCAAGGGTCCACTGGGAGATTCACCTGTACCCCCTGTGGGCCAGTCTGAGCCTACACAGGGGAGGTGTTATCAGTGATTAATAGCATTCTCTGTGTAAGTGTGCATACATAGATAGCTGTCAGTCACTGATAGTTGTACACAGGGGAGGTGTTATCAGTGATTAATAGCATTCTCTGTGTAAGTGTGTATATATAGATAGCTGTCAGTCACTGATAGTTGTACACAGGGGAGGTGTTATCAGTGATTGATAACATTCTCTGTGTAAGTGTGTATACATAGATAGCTGTCAGTCACTGATAGTTGTACACAGGGAGGTGTTATCAGTGATAGCATTCTCTGTGTAAGTGTGTATACATAGATAGCTGTCAGTCACTGATAGGTGTACACAGGGGAGGTGTTATCAGTGATTGATAGCATTCTCTGTGTAAGTGTGTATATATATACATAGATGTCAGTTACTGATATTTGTACACAGGGAGGTGTTATCACTGATTAATAGCATTCTCTGTGTAAGTGTGTATACATAGATAGCTGTCAGTCACTGATAGTTGTACACGGGGAGGTGTTATCAGTGATTGATAGCATTCTCTGTGTAAGTGTGTATACATAGATAGCTGTCAGTCACTGATAGCTGTACACAGGGAGGTGTTATCAGTGATAGCATTCTCTGTGTAAGTGTATATACATAGATAGCTGTCAGTCACTGATAGTTGTACACAGGGAGGTGTTATCAGTGATTGATAGCATTCTCTGTGTAAGTGTGTATACATAGATAGTTGTCAGTCACTGATAGTTTTACATGGGGAGGTGTTATCAGTGATTGATAGCATTCTCTGTGTAAGTGTGTATATATACATAGCTGTCAGTTACTGATAGTTGTACACAGTGGAAGTGTTATCAGTGATTGATGGCATTCTCTGTGTAAGTGTGTATACATAGACAGCTGTCAGTCACTGATAGTTGTACACAGGGGAAGTGTTATCAGTGATTGATAGCATTCTCTGTGTAAATGTGTATACATAGATAGCTGTCAGTCACTGATAGCTGTACACAAGGAGGTGTTATCAGTGATAGCATTCTCTGTGTAAGTGTATATACATAGATAGCTGTCAGTCACTGATAGTTCTACATGGGGGAGGTATTATCAGTGATTGATAGCATTCTCTGTGTAAGTGTGTATACATAGATAGCTGTCAGTCACTGATAGTTGTACACAGAGGAGGTGTTATCAGTGATTGATAGCATTCTCTGTGTAAGTGTGTATATATATATATATATATATATATATATATAGATAGCTGTCAGTCACTGATAACACCTCCCCCGTGCACAATGAAGTCAGAAATAGCAGAGCTATAAATGTATAAATTGCAAGTCTTAGTGACTCTTCTCCTAAAAAACTAAATATCTGCTCAGCTCTTCCTGCTTGGATTTCATGGTTGAGGTTCCCAGGAGTACAATATTGATGACCGATACTCAGGTTAGATCATCAGTGTCTGATTTGTTTGTGTCCATCACACATCATCAATATTTCACTTCCAGAAAACCCCTTTAAGAATCCATGATTATACACTTATTGTGGATATTTTGAAGGGTGTTATGGATATGAAGACTGAAGATGTGAAGCCATTACAAGATGGCGTCGGCTCCGGGACCACCCCTGCTCTTATCTATAGTTTACATTCTTTAGCTAGACTAGATGCGCAGAAGTGAAACTTTATTTTGCATTACTAACCAATAAAATATATCCTAACCCTCAGGAGAGGATTCACTCCTCCCTGGGGTACATAACCTTTGTACCCTCCTCTAATAAACGAGAACCTCTTTGACCCTACCAGGTGTCAGTGTTGTTTCTTCCATGCATGTAAAATCCTAGGATTACTTTAATTTGGAGCAGAGAAACAAACTTTAAGGCTCCCCTTGAGAGCCATCCTTATCAAGGGTAATGTACGTTGGAGTGACGCAGAGGGAATAGTGTCTTATGCAGAAATGAATCCATTTTTATGTTAATCAGCAAAATGATTTGTAGTCGAATTAGAATTGGCCCAAACATTGTCTTCTTTATGAAAGACTTAAAATATTTAGTTAACATACCTACTGTAAGAACTCTTTTCAGACCAAACAGAAATCACAGGAAAGGCTGCAGGCCAAAGCAAACACAATTAGGTGGAAATCCTGGCCTAAGGGTATATTAGGTAAAAACTTTGCGTCTCCCAATCTGAAGCCTTTGTATAGATGACAATGAATATAGAGGGATTCTGCTTTATATACGTTGTGCCCTAAGGTCCGTTTACTTTGCTAGATTCAGCAGACGATTGTTGGGAAAGAAGCGTTTCTTGACAGGAATTGCTTGCTTGTCAGTAAAGGAGACTACAGCATTTGCATGCAGTGATCACCACCACAGTATGGGAGAGGAGCGATCGCTAATGTCATTGCTCATCCCCATACAGAATCATTGTTTGCTGGCTGTAGAGTGCTGTTTAGACGGCACGATCTGCTGCCGGCAAACGATTTAGGTGACTGCATGAGCGATCATATTACCCAATGAATGAGCATTTTGCTTGTTCATCGGGTAATCAGCAAAATCTTTACACCGGCAGATAATCGTATGAACACTTGTTAGCGATAATTTGGTAGATGCTCGGCCACTGTAATAATAATAATATTTATTTATACAGCGCCAACATATTCCGCAACGCTTTACAAATTTATAGGGTTCCTGTACAAAACAAAAGTAGCTTGCTAATATACAACTGAATCACTAGGAGTCAGGGCCCTGCTCGCAAGAGCTTACAATCTAAGAGGAATTAGGGGTGACACATAAGGTAGTTAATTGTGATAAGTAGGATTCGAGCCATTATTGTACTAAAAGCAGTGGTGTAGGCCGATCTCCTTCGGGTTTGGGACTGTTAGAGGATCGAGTTTAGGCCAGAGGAGTTGGTGGGGGAGAGGTTTAGTCGGGAAAGGTCATTTTAGGGAGCTTGATAAGCCTGTAAGGCGGCCTTTACACATTAATACTAGGTATCAGTTTAAATAGCTTAATTTCTATAACGTGGTGGCCACACAACATTAATATGACTCCACTGAGGGGAAAAAAACTACATAAAATGTCATGTAACCCCACATGAGTATATTACAACCAATAACATGGGATTTCCCATTGTGATCTAATGCTAAGTCTGATGATCAGCTGCCTTTATTCACCATGGATCTCTAGCATTACAGTCACTCTGATATGCAGCATCTTGTAATGTTAATACACATAGCTGTCATATATTTACATATTGTGCGTAATGGTGTCACTGTAAAATATGCTTGTTTCATGTACTGTAAAGCATGACATGTCATTTTTGTTTACTTTGTGCTCTTCATTATTCACCATCTTATCCCAAAGCAGTAAAATGTGCTCCTGAATTCCATGGTGTTTGCATCTACATCAAGGGCAGAAACATGACAGCTGATTTTACCCCTCCTGAATGTAGATGTTAGCTATTGGAGGCTGACCAGAGGCACAAGGGGTACCTGTCTCCAGGAGCGGACTGGGAACTTAAAGTGGCCCTGGAAAAAATACTAAAAGTGGCCCCATTTTGTAGTTGGGTCCAAATTGATGGAAGGCAGGGCAAGCAATACCATATTGTGGCACATTATACCACCCCAACAGAGCCAAATACCACAGTCCATCACAAAATACATCCCCAAAAACTTCCACTTGCTGGCAATTAGGAGGGCCCAGATGGCCCCCTGAGCATCGGCCCACCGGGAAATTTCCCTGTAAGGTCTATGGCCAATCCGCCCCTGCCTGTCTCCTCCATAGCTGAAAAGACTATGGGGTCATTTATCAAGGGACTTGTGATTATTTTAGTCGTAAAAATAGTCGCAAGTCCCCTTTTTAGTGTTGAAAAGTTTTCACCAGTTGGGTGGAAAGGGGGAAGAGCAGGGGCGTGTCGTGGTGGCATGTCGTGGTGGCAAATCTGAGGCATACTTAGATTTTCAGCCAGACGCACGGGTTGCCTCAGATTAACCTAATTTATCATTAGGTGCATGCCTCGTCATAAATTAAGCTATTCTCCGATAGTGTAAGAGAAAATAAAGACCAGTGTGCAAATGCATTGGGCTCTACACAGTGCTGTCTTAAAGGGGTTGTCTCACGAAAAATATTCTATACTTTTCAAACCAACCCTATGGATCTGAATACTTTTGTAATTACACGTAATTAAAAATGTAGCATAGTCCCTGAGCTATTCAATAAAATGTATATGCTGTTTGTTCTTTTTCTCATTTCTTTGTCATGCTCACTGGCTGCACATGCTCAGTTTCATCCTTCAACTGCCTCCTGATTTGTGATAGGAAGAGCATGGACACGCCCCCTGAGCTGTGATAGGGAGAGCTGAGACACGCCCCCTGAGCTGCAGCAGAAAAGACACTCCCCTTGAGCTGTCAGCCTGGTATAAATCTAGCAGAGCAATGAATGTGGAGATCTCTGGATCCATGTGAGGTACAGGGCTGGTTCTAACTTTATTATAAAGAGATTGTCATGTACTATATGATTTCTGTCATGAGACTGTCATGTACTATATGATAATCTGATTTTCAATTTTTACATTAGTCAATGGTTAACTCCTTTAAGTGGTTTTATTCTGCTGGAAGCAATGCTGTGGGGCAGAAAACCTGTACTATGTATTGTGTTTGGTAGCACATGCTACAGTTTCTGTTTAAATGTTGGACAAGGTACTAATAAAAGCATGAGTCCTTTAAAAGGATCTGTCAGCAGGTTGCCTACAGAACCAAATTTTCATAGAAAGATAGCACTGTATCCAGAGCATCAGTCTCTATCCCAGAATGAAAGTGGTTTCCCTGCAGAGATGTCCATACACATTCATAGTGAGGAAATGGAAGTGGCTGCCTGCCCAGCGGAGTGGGTTAAAAAAGGGCAATGTGTGGGTGCTTTTCACATGTTATAGCATGCGTATTAACCCCTTAATGGCCAACTCGGTAATAGTACAGCATTAGGAGGAGTTCTCAGAGACAAGTTCGGTACTATTATGTTGTACTGATTGCACAGGCACTGTCAGGGTGTCTGCATAATCAGCAGCAGGATCAGGCTCCTGCTGCAACAGTCAGGATCGGAGATAGCCATTTAACTTCCTAGATGCTGCAGTTGATATCTGGCTGGCCACAGAAATCAGCTCGCTTGCTGAGGAGGCTCATAACTGAAGAGACAACCCACTTAAAGGGGTTTACTGGAAATTATTTAAAATGGTGGCCAGCAACCTGTCCTAGAATGTAAGGCGGACTGGTTTCTTCCACTTGTAGAGCTGTCAAGAGGGGGCAGGACCTCTCTACATTTGCTCTACAATAGATGGTAATTATGTTATCCTGCCTATGGTATGCACCATGGCTGAGCAGCCTGACAGGAAAACTCATCAATATCTAGTATATGACAGAGCCAGATTGTAGTGTGCAGTGAGACTCTACCCCCCCCCAATAGGCAGCTTTGCAGGTAATGGCACCCAGTCCTGCTCATATTCTAGAGCAGGTTGCTGGCCACCATTTTAAATCATTCCCAGAGTACCCCTTTAAGATTTTATTAAAAATGTGCTGTAAAACAACACCAGGTCCAATCTGGTCTACACCAGTTCCATCAACAGGATGTGCACCTGGCTGATATGGTGCACTGGTCACTGTGTGCAGACAAATGCAGCTGCCCAAGGACATTGATATGTCAATTAAGATGAAAGCGGAATTCCGTATGCTATGGTCAACAAGGTCATTTATGACACAAGGGGCCCTTTATCTGTTCATTTATCTCAGGGACATCTCCATACAGAACCCCTTTAATGGAAGGCTATTGTATTATCTGACTGTAGGAATGTCCAAAGGAAACCAAGAGATTTTATTTTACTGTTTATTATATCTGACATCTGAACAATTTCCTGATTAAATTTAGATCTAGGTTCTTTATCTGACAATGACAAAGATGATTAGCAGAACTAATTGTAAGTAAATTGTCCTGCCTCCTAGATGATTATCATAGTATTGTTAAAGGCCAACTGTGCAGGCAATTATCGGGAACACCTAATCGTGTGTGGAGGTGAAAGATCACCTCAGCTGATCGCTACTGTCATTGTCCTCATGGAGATTCATTGTTTCTTGGCACCAGGTCCCTGTTTACTCAGCACGATCTGCTGTGCAGAAACCATGATTTTGGTGTCCGCATCATCAATGTTGCTTGTTCACCGGCTGATCGGTGGCATCTTTACAAACTGCAGTTATTGGGAAGGAGACAGTTGTTGGCTGCACAAGGCCCTCAACCCACCCATACTGACTTCAGGGGAAAGTTGAGACACCTCCATACACATTAGATGGTTGGCCAGTCCTGCTGAAATCAGCAAGTTTACCTGACATTATATTCATTTGTATGGGCCTGCAGAAGTATCCCTGATGGTAGGTTCACACAGAGGTTTTTGGAGCTGGTCTCAAGGCAGATTTTCCAGCAGTCTTCTCTGTCAAAGCCTGAAGTGGGTCCATCAGGATGGAGAAGTAGAAGTTCATCCTTTATATTTCTGATTCCTTTTTTATCTATGTCTTGGCTGAAACACTTTCAGAAAAATTTTACTCAAAACCTGTTCCCACAAACTCTTTGGGAACCTACACTGACAGCCCGAAATTTTGTCATATACATAGATTTTTGCTGGTTGTACTTGAGCAGGTCACTTTGTAAATGCTGGTAATGTGTTTAGTATTAATACCTGACCTTTTAGGCTAGTTTCACACGAACGTTGCGGATCCGCAAAAAAAAAACGGATAGCATCCGTGTATCTTGTGGAACGGAACAGCTGGCCCCTAATAGAACAGTACTATTCTTGTCTGTAATACGGACAAGAATAGGACATGTTCTATTTTTTTTTGCGGGGCTACGGAACAGGCATACGGATGCGGATCGGAGCCCGCAAAAAATACTGTTGTGTGAAAGAGGCCTTAGACATGTATTACTTATAATCTTTATAGTTCTGTCTTTATAGGTCAAGAGGCCTGCGCCTCGTCATAAATTTGGCTAATCTAAGGCAGCCGTGCGCCTGGCGAAAAAACTATGCCATCCCCAGGCTGGTGTCGTTTTTTGTCAAAATGTAGGTGTGAATGTTACGCCTTGTTCACATTTCCATGTCAGTATAACGTGTGTCCGATTTTACCCTCCTTGTGTCATCCGTAATCCACAGACGTTGCTCAGCTAAAAAATAATTTCAAGAGCATTTACTATCTGTCTTCCGTGCAAAATGGATGCCATCTGTGTTGTGTCAGTGATTTTCACGGACCCATAGACTTCAATGGGCGTGTTTGGTCCGCATCACGGACCAAAGTAGTGCATGTATCCGTGATTTCTTTTACTGACCCACGGTCAGTGAAAAAAATACTGATGTGTGAACAGACACATTTAAATCAATGGGTGAGTGTGCTGTCTGTGGAAAATGCGGACAGCACACGTCAGTGAAAAACAAAGTGTGGACTTGGCCTTGAATGCTGTATGTAGATACGTCGTCTTACAGAATCCAAATGTATGGGTTCCGCTGAGGTGAAATTCAAACAAAGTTTTGACCGAAGCAACTTTGGAAGCTCACTTTGCTCAACACTAATTTCCGTCAGCAATTGTGAGCCAAAATCTTTCCGTTAGGGCCCATTCACGCTAATTTCACCCATTTATTTCATCCATAGTTCCGTGGCCCCGCAAAAAATATAGAGAATGTCCTATTCTTGTGGACAAGAATAGGCATTTTCTATGAGAGTGGAGGCCATGTGCGGTCCCCACATTTCGGAACGCATATGGGCCGGTAACTGTGTTTCGCGGATCCGCAATCTATGGACCACAAAACACATACGGCTGCCAGAATGAGCCCTTATAGCTTTTCTCTGTGTAGGCTTCCGTCTAGGTTTTGGCTCACAATAAGTGCTCATGCACACAACCATTGGGTGTTTTGCGGTCCGTAAATTGTGTATTTGCAAAACATGGATACCGGCCATGCGCATTCTGCATTTTGTGCAACGGAAGGGTTGGTCATTAACAGAACTGTCCTATCGTCCGTAATGTGGACAATAATAGGACATGGTCTATATTTTGGGCTGAATGGCCATGTGGACATTTGTTTTTTTTTTTTGCAGCCCCATTCAAGTGAAAAGTTGAAAAAAAAAAGCTTGTGTGCATGAGCCTTAACTGATTAAAATAACTTGACCAAATAACTGAAGCGTGAACTCAGCCTTAGTAAATTTGCTCCTTCTCCACCCTTGTCCCATGCAACTGTCGAAAACATTTCGAAACTAGCTGTGTAATTTTGTTGCATCGTCGGTCAAAAAAGTGGACTTGTGACTATTTTTACACCAAAAACTGTGGCCATGTGCAGTCTGCAAAATGTGGAACGCTCACAGCCGTGTTTTGGGCATCCGTAAAACACTACGGTTGTGTAAATGTGCCCTTACATGTAGAAATCGTCAGCATAAATTGACATGCTGCAGATTTCAAATCCGTACCACAGGTCAGTTTACGCTGCAGATTTTGTACTAAGTGTGGAGATGAGATTCCTTAACCCCTTCCCGACCAGCGCCGTACATGTACGGCGCTGCGGGAAGTGATTTCCCGACCAGCGCCGTACTGCTACGGCGCGCTGATCGGGCGGGTGCAGGAGCTGCGCCCGCCCGATTAGCGGCGGGGGTCCGGCTGTGCCCAGTAGCCGGACCCCTGATATATGCACCAGCATCGGTGAAAACACCGATGCCGGTGCATTAACCCTTCATGTGCCGCGGTCAGCGCTGACCGCGGCACATGCGATGCGGCCGGTGGGAGGGGGTTGCCATCGAGTCCCCGCGCTGCTGTGACGGGGACCCGATGGCTGAGATAGCAGCCGGATGCCTTCCTTAGGCATCCGGCTGCTATCTACGGAAGCCTGTGAGATCCAGCCCCCTGGATCTCACAGGCAGTGTGCTGGAAGTGTATTACATTGAGTAATACACTTCCAGCCAATGCATTACAATACAGAAGTATTGTAATGCATTGTAAGGGGATCAGACCCCCAAAAGTGAAAAAAAAGTGTAAAATAAGAAAGTTAAAAAAAGTGAAAAAATAAAGTTTTACAAAAAAAAAGTTTCAAGTTTCCCCCCCCCCAAAAAAAAGTCATTTTTACAAAATAATATAAAAAAAAATTGTAAAAAATAGTGAAAAAAAAAAAAAAAGACATATTAGGTATCGCCGCGTCCGTATCGACCGGCTCTATAAAAATAGCACATGATCCACCCCGTCAGGTGCACGCAATTAAAAAAAAAAAAAAAAAACTGTGCCAAAACAGACATTTTTTGGTCACCTTCCCTTACAAAAAGTGTAATAGCAGGTGATCAAAAAAGCGTATGTACCCCAAAATGGTACCAATCAAACCGTCATCTTGTCCCGCAAAAAATGAGACCCTACCTAAGACAATCGCCTGAAAAATAAAAAAAATATGGCTCTCAGAAAATGACAACACAAAAAGTATTTTATTTTGTTCAAAAAATAAATCAAATGTGTAAAACTATCCAAAAATAAAAAAGTTAGACATATTGGGTATCGCCACGTCCGTAACAACCTGCTCTATAAAAATATTGCATGAGATGGCCCCCCAGGCGAATGCTGTAAAAAAATTTTTTTAAAAACTAAGCCAAAACAGACATTTTTTTCCCTTTTGCCTCACAAAAAGTGTAATAGCAGGCGATCAAAAAGGCGTATTTACCCCAAAATGGTACCAATCAAACCGTCATCTTGTCCTGCAAAAACGATACCCTACCTGAGACAATCGCCTGAAAACTGAAAAAAATATGGCTCTTTGAAAATGGCAACACAAAATAAAGATTTTATTCTGTTCACAAAATAAATCTAATGTGTAAAACTATCCAAAAATAAAAAAGTTAGACATATTGGGTATCGTCGCGTCCGTAACAACCTGCTCTATAAAAATATTACATGAGATGGCCCCCCGGATGAATGCTGCAAAAAAAAAAAAAAAAAAAACTATGCGAAAACAACCATTTTTTTCCCCTCTTGCCTCACAAAAAGTGTAATAGCAGGCGATCAAAAAGGTGTATTTACCCCAAAATGGTACCAATCAAACCGTCATCTTGTCCTGCAAAAACGATACCCTACCTGAGACAATCGCCTGAAAACTGAAAAAAATATGGCTCTTTGAAAATGGCAACACAAAAAAAAGATTTTATTCTGTTCTAAAATGCATCTAATGTGTAAAACTTTCCAAAAATAAAAAAGTTAGACATATTGGGTATCGTCGCGTCCGTAACAACCTGCTCTATAAAAATATCACATGAGATGGCCCCCCAGGTGAATGTTGTAAAAAAAAATTTTTAAAAAACCATGCCAAAACTGCTATTTTTTTTCACCTTGACCCACAAAAACTGTAATACAAAGCGATCAAAAAGTCTTATGTACCCCAAAATGGTACCAATCAAACCGTCATCTCGTCCCGCAAAAAATGAGCCCCCACATAAGACAATAACTCAAAAAATGAAAAATCAACGTCACCCGCAAACCAATCCATCAAAATCTGTTCTGCAAAATCCATATGGCGCTCCTTCTGTTTTGAGTCCTGCCATGTGCCCCCACAGCAGTTTACCACCACATATGGGGTGTTGCCGTATTCAGGATAAAATGGGTAACAAATTATGGGGTGCTTTTCTCCTGTTACCCCTTGTGAAAATGAAAAATTTGGGGCTAAAGCAACATTTTATTGGAAGAAATGAAACTTTTCATTTTCACAGCCAAGTGTTTCCAAATTCCCGTAAAACTCTTAGGGGATCAAAGTGGCCAGAACCCCCCTTAATATATTCTTTGAAGGGTGTAGTTTCCAAAATGGGGTCACTTTATGAGGGTTTCCACTGAAGGGGTACGTCAGGGTCTCTCAATTACAAAATGGTGCCTAAAAACTATTCTAGCAAAATCTGCCTCCAAAATCCGTATGGCGCTTCTTTCCTTCTGACCACTGCCACAAACCCATAGAGACGTTTACCACCACATATGGGGTATTTCTGTAAACTGCAGAATCAGAGTAATGAGTATTGAGGTTTAGTTTGCTGTTAACCCTTGCTGTGTTGCAAGAAAAAAATTATTAACATGAATAATCTACCAAAAAAGTGAAATTTTGAAATTTCACCTCCATTTTCCTTTAATTCTTGTGGAACACCTGAAGGGTTAACAAAGTTTGTAACAGCAGTTTTTTATAACTTGAGGGGTGTAGTTTCTAAAATGGCGTCATTTATGGGGGGTTTCATTATGTAAGCCCCTCAAAATCACTTTATATCTGAATTGGTGCTTAAAAAAATGGTTTTGGAAAATTTGGTGAAAATTTGAAAAATGGCTTCTAAACTTCTAAGCCTTCTAACGTCCTAAAAAAGTAAAATGACATTTATAAAATGATGCCAACATAAAGTAGACATAAGGGGAATGTAAAATAATAACTATTTTTGGAGGTATTACTGTGTATTTTGAAAGTAGAAAAATTGAAATTTGGAAATTTGGAAATTTTTCCAAATTTTTGGTAAATTTGGGATTTTCTCATAAATAAGGGTGAAATATATTGACTCAAATTTATGACTGTCATGAAGTACAATGTGTCACAAGAAAACAATCTCAGAATGGCCTGGATAAGTAAAAGCGTTCCAAAGTTATTACCACATAAAGTGACACATGTCAGATTTGCAAAAAATGGCCCGGTCAGGAAGGTGAAAACAGGCCCGGGGTTGAAGGGGTTAAGATCTTGTCCACTTTGCTGGTACCGTACAACTCTGCGGTTCTGCCGCACAAAAACTCACAGCATTTAAGTCACATGTAGACATAGCCTTAAAGGGGTATTCCCATCTCACACATGTAGTTTGTATAGTTAGATATAGCTATACCAGTATTATTACTAATAGAATGTATTTATATAAAATGTACCGTTTAGAAGATTTTCCTATTTGTATATCCATTGTCCCACACACATCAGTCAGGCCGTTGCCCCTAGTTACGACCACCGCGGCCATGTAGTAGTGGAGGCCGGCTTTCTCTTGTTCAAACCCGCTCTGAGGTAACTGCTGTATTGTGAACGCACATTGCATGAGCATGTGGAGACACATCTTAGGGTTGTAACATTTTTGTCTGCGCTTCAAAAACGCAGAGAAACGGATCCTGTTCCAAAATCAATTCATCTCTATGGAGCAGGATCCGTTTATAAATCTGCGTTTTGGACGGATCCTGACTATTGCTTTGTGGACTGGTAGCGTCCAAAACGCAGATGTGAAAGTACCCTAAGACGTGTCTCCACATTATAATGTAATGTGCGTTCACTATACAGCAGTTACCTCAGAGCGGGTTTGAAAAGGAGCAAGCTGACCGCTATTACTACATGGCTATGGTGGTTGTAACTAGGGGCAACGGCCTGACTGATGTGTGTGGGACAATGCCTATACAAATAGGCAAATCTTCTAAACGGTACATTTTATATAAATACATTCTATTAGTAATAATATTGGTATGGCTATATCTAACTATACAAACCACATTTGTGAGATGGGAATACCCCTTTAAGGTCTCCCATTGATGTCAATGGGAATTTATCTTTTATTTTGTGCTCCACAGATTATGAAATGCTCCATATTCTCCACAGCGCACATTTTCTGTGTTCATGTATGTGCTATTACAATAACACTGGAGATTATCAGTCTCCTATGAAGGAATTCCAGCCCAACGTCCTCATTTCTCTGCAGTCATAAGCCTGTCTCCCCAGTGGCCCTCAGGCTACAACTGGAATGATCGAGGAGGGGGCTTCCCTGCAGCTGTCTGTGTGGCCGGCCAGTGAATCACAATGTCTGGGAAGCAGGGGGCGGGAAGCAGCCCGGCATGGAGGCGTTTGTGATGGGAGTAGATGTGTGGAGTAGAACATGGAGTCCTCAGCCCTGACGTGTGGGGGGAGGAGAGGCAGGAGGAGTAAACTTTGAAAGCAAGAAACAAGTGCACATTGCTAGGGACAGGCAGTGTGGACACAGCGCTCCGTGCATGGAGTACAGCTCTGAGGGAATTCCCGCGCTTTCACCTTAGGATCGGTAATCGGAGCCCCCTAGATGGATGCCGCATTACCACAGTGATTGTACCAGTCAGATTCCCAGGTATGGCTCGTGAAAGATGTGTAGATAGGTGATGTGTGGGGATTGTAGGCAGCAGCAGATACATAGCTGGGATGACATCATGTCATGGGGATGCTGCAGTGACTGTAATCTGCTCTATTAATGGAGATGATGTGGAAGTATTACTGGTTTGTTTATGGTGACTGGCGGGTACACTGTGTCCGGAATGCCACTGCTCCTTACTACTAGGACACTTTCTTCATGTCTATATTTATTCATGGGAAACAGAAGAGGATGACTGAGGTGTATACGTCTCCACATCTATACAATGCCACTGCCTTTACTATGTTAAAACTGGAGCATCCCCTTCATTCATATGTTAGGATGTGGAGACACTTCCCCAGTGTATTCGTGGAATTGTTCACACCATGATCAGGAGCAAGTAAATATATGAGTACATGGTACGTGCCCCATCCATAAGGAATACCGTTTCCAGCCAAGTGTCCTCGGCATTTACCTGTTCCGCTCTATGTTAAAAAATACCTTTTCTTTTCCTCAAAAAGGACAAGACTAGGACATGTTCTATGCTTTTGACGGGACGGGTGTGTTGTCCGCATTTTTTGTGGCCCATTGAAATGGATGAGTCCACACCTGAAAAATGCAGACCAAAATTATGCTCGTGTGCATGGGGCCTTAGAGAATATGTATTCAGTGTCCAAATGTATAGCTATAAACTTACTTATGGCATGTGCCATGCCAAAAAAGTAAACTGTCTTGTGCAAGTTACAGTGCGTATTCTGAAGGTGACTTTCCACCTCCAAGACTGTTCGGTATCTGGTCACCGAGGGGTTTTGGCTCTAAGTAGAGCACAACAGATGCCTAAGGGATGTGGCAAAACAATTTTGGTTAAAAAGGCAGAGGCACCGTACAGGTTGCTGTGGATAGTTGTGGTGAGAATACTCCTTTAAACTGAGGTGGGGGAGAAGCATCTGCCAGACCACAAATGGTACCACGCATGTCTGGGGAGACGGTGTTCACTTGGCTTAAGTTGAAGAATATTTTGGCGTGCAGAATGCTCGTATTACCCACCAAAAAAAGCTTCCTATTGTTTTCAAAGGGCATACCTGTTGTCATTCATATGGCACATATTTTTACTTGAAGGAGACGTCAAGAATTAGCATGTCACCTCTTGAAGCGTTTTATTGTGGCTCTTCTTTCCACAAGCGGTGAGAAGGAAAAAAAGTCATCGATGATGCCAAAAACCAGATGTAATCTGCCTCCAAAATCAGCGTGGAAACAAGTTGATTTTGGAGAGCAATTTAGTGTCTATCCAGAAGCCCTCCACAAAGGATCTTCTGGGATTCAGTGACCTCATAGTTACCAGATCCCATTGTTGTTGGAGGGTGGTAGCCCTGAACTGTTTCTTATAAAAGCAATGTATGATCTCTGGCCAGTATTATTTATTCTTGCGTTCAGTGAAAAATGAGGACAGCCGGTGACTCAGTCTCCGTCCTTTGGCTTCTTATTAGCTTTTGTGTTTGCGTTTATGTCATCAGCACATAAATGAATACATGGAAACCCTGCTTGATCTTGGTTTTGTGGAGCTAATGAATGGCTTGTGTCACAGTGCTGGTGAGTGGACTTTACACAAGAAGGTCAGGGCTTTTGAAGTAAGGGCTGGATTCTTTCAGACAGGAGAATGAGCTTTGGCAATTGTGTTTCACCACAAACAAGAGGTCTCTTCCAAGTCTCCATTAAAGCTTGGATCCCCTCAGGATAAGCACAGATTAGAAGCTTTTCTGATCACTGCAGATAAATTGGCATTTGGGGACTTCTTAAAAGCCATCAAAATAGTAGAAGATAAAGGTGTTTTTGAAGCTGGAGAATCATATGTAGTAAGGCTGGCCTTATATGCTTTTTATGACTTATCGTCAGTGTTAAATTGGCCTTGGATAGTTGTCATCAAGAGGACCTCCTACACTTTAGATGCTTGTCCAGTCCTGCTGAAGTTGGCAGGTTTGGCCAACCTTAAAGCAGAGGTGCACAACCTGTGACCTGGGGGCCATATGCATCCTGTCTTAATGGTATATAGTCTGTGTTCAATATGCCATAAATACAGTATCTCAGTTGGTAATGCTCCTGTCAGTTTTTTTATTTTCTGAAAACGTTGTGCACCCCTCGTTTAAAGAGTAGAACATGCTTGAGCTGCATGTTATAGAGCAGGAGGAGCTGAACAGATTGATATATAGTTTTATGGGAAAACATTCAGTATAATTTACAATTTATTCATTTATATTCCTGCTCATTCTGGTCTTTGAAGACAAGGAGGAGGTCCTATCAGTGATTGACAGCCTTCCCTCTATGACTGTGTATACAGAGATAGCTGTCAGTCACTTACTGAAGACAAGGAGGAGGTCCTATCAGTGATTGACAGCCTTCCCTCTATGACTGTGTATACAGAGATAGCTGTCAGTCACTGACTGAAGACAAGGAGACGGTCCTATCAGTGATGACAGTCTTCCCTCTATGACTGTGTATACAGAGATAGCTGTCAATCACTGACTGAAGACAAGGAGGAGGTCCTATCAGTGATGACAGCCTTCCCTCTATGACTGTGTATACAGAGATAGCTGTCAGTCACTGACTGAAGACAAGGAGACGGTCCTATCAGTGATGACAGTCTTCCCTCTATGACTGTGTATACAGAGATAGCTGTCAGTCACTGACTGAAGACAAGGAGGAGGTCCTATCAGTGATGACAGCCTTCCCTCTATGACTATGTATACAGAGATAGTTGTCAATCACTGACTGAAGACAAGGAGGAGGTCCTATCAGTGATTGACAGCCTTCCCTCTATGACTGTGTATACAGAGATAGCTGTCAATCACTGACTGAAGACAAGGAGACGGTCCTATCAGTGATGACAGTCTTCCCTCTATGTCTGTGTATACAGAGATAGCTGTCAGTCACTGACTGAAGACAAGGAGGAGGTCCTATCAGTGATAACAGCCTTCCCTCTATGACTGTGTATACAGAGATAGCTGTCAATCACTGACTGAAGACAAGGAGGAGGTCCTATCAGTGATAACAGCCTTCCCTCTATGACTGTGTATACAGAGATAGCTGTCAATCACTGACTGAAGACAAGGAGGAGGTCCTATCAGTGATGACAGTCTTCCCTCTATGACTGTGTATACAGAGATAGCTGTCAGTCACTGACTGAAGACAAGGAGGAGGTCCTATCAGTGATGACAGTCTTCCCTCTATGACTGTGTATACAGAGATAGTTGTCAATCACTGACTGAAGACAAGGAGGAGGTCCTATCAGTGATGACAGTCTTCCCTCTATGACTGTGTATACAGAGATAGTTGTCAATCACTGACTGAAGACAAGGAGACGGTCCTATCAGTGATGACAGTCTTCCCTCTATGACTGTGTATACAGAGGTAGCTGTCAGTCACTGACTGAAGACAAAGAGGAGGTCCTATCAGTGATTGACAGCCTTCCCTCTATGACTGTGTATACAGAGATAGCTGTCAATCACTGACTGAAGACAAGGAGACGGTCCTATCAGTGATGACAGTCTTCCCTCTATGACTGTGTATACAGAGATAGCTGTCAATCACTGACTGAAGACAAGGAGGAGGTCCTATCAGTGATGACAGTCTTCCCTCTATGACTGTGTATACAGAGATAGCTGTCAGTCACTGACTGAAGACAAGGAGGAGGTCCTATCAGTGATGACAGTCTTCCCTCTATGACTGTGTATACAGAGATAGCTGTCAATCACTGACTGAAGACAAGGAGGAGGTCCTATCAGTGATTGACAGCCTTCCCTCTATGACTGTGTATACAGAGATAGCTGTCAGTCACTGACTGAAGACAAGGAGACGGTCCTATCAGTGATGACAGTCTTCCCTCTATGACTGTGTATACAGAGATAGCTGTCAGTCACTGACTGAAGACAAGGAGGAGGTCCTATCAGTGATGACAGCCTTCCCTCTATGACTGTGTATACAGAGATAGCTGTCAGTCACTGACTGAAGACAAGGAGGAGGTCCTATCAGTGATGACAGCCTTCCCTCTATGACTGTGTATACAGAGATAGCTGTCAATCACTGACTGAAGACAAGGAGGAGGTCCTATCAGTGATTGACAGCCTTCCCTCTATGACTGTGTATACAGAGATAGCTGTCAATCACTGACTGAAGACAAGGAGGAGGTCCTATCAGTGATTGACAGCCTTCCCTCTATGACTGTGTATACAGAGATAGCTGTCAGTCACTGACTGAAGACAAGGAGGAGGTCCTATCAGTGATGACAGCCTTCCCTCTATGACTGTGTATACAGAGATAGCTGTCAATCACTGACTGAAGACAAGGAGGAGGTCCTATCAGTGATTGACAGCCTTCCCTCTATGACTGTGTATACAGAGATAGCGGTCAATCACTGACTGAAGACAAGGAGGAGGTCCTATCAGTGATGACAGCCTTCCCTCTATGACTGTGTATACAGAGATAGCGGTCAGTCACTGACTGAAGACAAGGAGACGGTCCTATCAGTGATGACAGCCTTCCCTCTATGACTGTGTATACAGAGATAGCTGTCAATCACTGATAGGACCGCCTTCTTGTCTTCAAAGCCCAGAATGAGCAGGAATATAAATGAATAATTTTTTAATTATACAGAATCTTATCCTATAAAACTATATATCAATCTGCTCAGCTCCTCCTGCTCTATAACATGCTGCTGGCAGATTAAACTGCATTTTCATGTTGACAGGTTCTCCTTCAAAGGAACAAATTCTGGTTCTGACTGAAGCAGAACAAGGGCCACAGTCATCTCCAGAACTATTCCTCCAGATACTATTTTCTCATTAGTCTGACCAGGCAAGCTTCATAATATGTTCTGATTGTTAGTTATTAACACTACCATTGTGGGTCAATGAAAGAATGGAGATGGTTGTTCCTTCTTGCTTGCTTTGCTGGTGGCACAGTATGGAAGGAGTACAATGGGACAGTGCCACCCAGTGGTGACTTTATCATGGTGACTAGTGAAGTGGTAGCAAAGAGCACTTTGATTCATGTAATTATTCAATGCATGGTTTGGAATATAAGGATAATTTACTAAAGGGCAAACCAGTATGAAACTTTGTAACCTAGGGCCCAGCTCTCACAATCAGGGCCAGGATTATACTATAATTATATATAGAACAATTGCATCCTGCAGGAAGCTTGTGGAGAAGAGAAACCACACAATGGGCCTACAAATAGCTTCTCTCTGGACTCTTCAGACCATGGTCTTCATGGTCGCTGCAGTTCTGCAGTCTGGTGGGATCCCTGCTCATTCTTCTCAGGAAAGGATTCATTCTCTGCAGGATAAACAGCGATGTTACAGAAGCCGCTCTTCTTGGATACGTTGTGACCCATGAAAGTAATCCAATGCAGACATAATCAGGAGCAAATCCTCTAATATTCTACATCCCGTCAGCTGCATATGGGATGCTGGTGGAGTCTGGACATGGTGCACTCACCCTGTGATGGTTGATGTGTATGATACATAGTACTTCAGGTGCATTCATAGAGATCTCCTGCAGGATCAAAGGATCGGTCATGTTGTAATCCAATATGCCCAACCCTTCTATCCCCTGACATCTGTAAACAGATCGGAGTGTTGGGTGACACCCAACACATAAGATATTAGGTCGATCCTGGCAAAATAGTCATTCTGTCAGTTTTTGCACCGTTTTCTCCAAGTAAAACTAAAACAAATTCTCTACAAAACATGCTAATAAAAAGCCCTTTGTGTCATGTAAAATATTTTAGAATTAGACTTTTTAAACCACTGTAATTATGAGAGAATTTCTGGTTATTAAAAGGGTTTTTTTTTTTTTTTTTCCCCGATGATATAGCCTCAGGCTAGGTCATCAGTATCAGATCGGTGGGGGTCCGACACCCAGGACCTCCGCCGATCAGCTGTTTTGAGAAGCTGACCAAGCACAGCGCCGTATATTGTATAGTGGCTGTGCTTGGTATTACAGCTCAGCCTGAGGAGATGAGCTGCTCCTAGGCCATGTGATCGATGTTCGTGTCATCACTGGCCTAGGAAAAGCCGCGAGAAAGCTACTGCACTCACAGGAGGATATACTGAGGATAGGTCATCAGTGTAAAAAAATTTCGGAAAACACCTTTAAGGCCTTTTCAATAAAGGGATAAATATAACTGCAACTCTGTGTTTTCATATATATTATAAAAAGTCAGAGGATTTTGGACCATTGTGACCAGTGTTGGTCTCCTGTTCTGTGCCTCAGGGATGTAGCCACAGGACAGCGATGTGCAGAAATGAAATGAGATCTCCGTCTTTCCGATTTTCATTCTATAAGAGGGCCCATGAGCCCCGCATACACCTTGACACAGCTGGCAGGAGGTGCACATTCCAGGTGGTGTGCCTAGTTCAGTGCCAGGCATATCCTGCTCTGTTTGTAGGTCACCTTATCTCGGGTGCATTCACACGACCGTATTCGTTTTGCAAGTCGCGGATCCAGAAAATACGGATGCAGTCCGTGTGGATCCCGCACTTTTTGCGGGCAACATGTCTATTCTTGTCTGCAAAACAGACAAGAATAGATATGTTCTATCATTTGCAGCTCGGCCGCACGGATGCCGACAGCATATGGATGACATCCGTGTGCTGTCCGCATTTTTTGCAGCCCCATAGAAATGAATGGTTCCTTGTACAATCTGCGTATTGGACGTAGACTGAAAATACACTGGTGAATGCGCCTTTATTCCGTATATTTCATATTGTGAGGGGCGCTGCTTGTGTAAGGGATGTATGTGGTTCGGTGCAGGCCGAGCAGAAGCTAGTGTTTTGGGTAATGGGGCCCCTCGTTGTGCTCTGATGGCGCGTATGATCAGAAGCTGTTCACCCCCACTACTAACAGCTGACAAGCCGTTTTCTAGTGCAGAATAGGGACATGAATGTTTGATGACCCATCTGTCTGTGTGTGACAAGTGGCCGTCTCCGCACGCTCTGGGCCCTGTCCAGTCTGCCTTGTATCTGCATGGAAAATCTGCTCTGTGAAAAGCTTGTCATGGTAGATATGGTGCAGTTTTCTGGAGTGACCTCACTTCAGAGGTGTACGTTTTAAAGGACTCTCGGCCTTCGCTGTATATTGGGAGAAGCTCCAGCAGCACCTCTCCACCTTACTAGGAGTATAAGCCCTAGTTTTCATCGTCTCCACATCCAGTCATCACAATGGGATTCTCCATAGTGCCGAGCCTGACACCTCTCCTGTAACTACTTGTATTCCCCTTGTAATAATACCTGTGGAGTATCTATAATCATGTGCCATTCCTTTATTGTTCCTGCAAATAAAGCTTCGCTAAGGGTGGTAGGCTGTTAATGGCGGCCAAATAAAATCACCCGATATGCTTCGAAATTATAAAGGATTATGCCTAAGGCCAAAAAATAACATGAAAAACCTATGGAAGAATGCCAGACCGCATAAGATATATCACATATTTTATTATTAAAGGGGTTGTCTCACGAAAAATATTCTACAGTTTTCAAACCAGCACCTGGATCTGAATACTTTTGTAATTGCATGTCATTAAAAATTTTGTATAGCTACTGAGTTATTCAGTAACATGTATCTGTATAGGACCACTTAATTTCTTATTTCTTTGACCTATTCACTGAGCAGGCCGCACATGCTCAGTTTCAACTTTTAACTGCCTACTGAGCTGTGATAGGCAGAGCTGAGACACGCCTCCTTAGCTGCAGCAGAAAAGACACTCCCCTTGAGCTGTCAGCTTGATATAAATCTAGCAGATCAATGAATGGGGAGATCTCTGGGTCCATGTGAGGTACATGGCTGGTTCTAGCTTTGTTAGAAAGGTATTGTCATGGACTATATGATGTCTGATTTTCATTTTTTACATTATTCGTGGGATAACCCCTTTAACTAGAAATGACAATACATACAGTATCATAAAAACACGTGCAGGACACTGAGGTGACATCCAAACATGAGGAGGCACAGAGGGAAATGGTTCATGAATGTCCAAGTAAGAATAAATACAAAAAATCTAGAATTGTACAGACAAAAACACATACCCATAAGTGCCTCCTCAGGGATGACTCCAGCCCCAAAGCGCGTTAGTAAGGTTATTCCTGAGTGTGCACAGCCTGACACTGGCAACACTGTTAAGACCGTGCACCCCCCCCAACTGGTAACGCCCAGCTGGACCTTCATTGTAGACTGTTAGTTATTTAATTCATAACTTCTAGCAGGAATAATACAGGAATGGCACATCATAGTAATAGATGCTCCACAATTGTTGTTAAAGGGGGAAGAAGGAAGTTGCTGAAATCGACGTGTCAGTAGGGGATACGGGTTCTCTTTAATCCCATTTCTAGCATTGTAGCTCCAGTCCCTACCTCCACTTTCTATCCACTGGCTGCATTGGAGACATAGCAGTACGCGGCATGTGACTGTTACAGCCAATCACTGGCCTCAGCAGTATATGACACAAGACCGCTAAGGCCACTGATAGGCTGCAGTGGTCACATGTCATGTACAGCATGTAAACAGACCGCAGCAGCAGCGCTAGCTGAAGGATTAAAGGGGCTATCTGGTGATCTGACTCCCAAGACCCCCGCCGATCAGCTGTGGCGCTCCATGAGCGCATAGGCCAGTGATGTCACATTCATCCGTCACATGACCTAGCTTGTTAAGCTGTGAAAAGACTGAAGCAATCAGGTGCTCCGGTGAGTCGGGAGTCAGACACCCACTGATCTGATATTGATGACCTATCCCCAGTTAACCACTTTAAGTGATAATTTTTATTTTTTTTGATGCTATGACATGAGGCAGTTGTATTATAAATAAAAAATCTTGGGATATGACCATTGGATGTAATCTGACCTGTATGACCCTAGAAGTGGGTCCCTAGAACTGTTTGCCTGTTTCTGTGTAGCAGCTTTTTATCCTCTTTGAATGGACTCCTCATTTAGTACAGGATCCCCTTTTGCGTCAGAGGATGGGTGACTATGTATGTACGGTAAGTGTGTCAGACACTGGCGTCGTTCCCAGGTCGGCGTTATTGTGTCACATTTGACATGTCTGCTTTTTGTGGTTATTTTTGGATGTTATTTAGTTTGGGTGTAAAATACCACAAGTATGCACGTGCTGCTGCCAGGTGTCACCGTGCAGTGACCAACACATGGCTTCTTCCAGTATCTGTCGTCACCTCTACTGGTGGAATTTACACTGAACGCCAGCCCTGATCTGTCAAGCTGGTCTTGGCCTTATTTTGGAATAAATTGTATGTTTGTAGTCGATGACTAGACGGCCTCTTGAGATGCATGCAGGCATTTGGTGGGCATGGATTTATTATGAAGTATAGCAGTACTTCTATAGTACTACTTGAATCCTGATATATTGGGTTTCTTGCCTTTCGTCAGCAGCGTGGCTTCTGTAAGGTTATGTTCACCTCTGCAGCACTAGATCCGGCTGGGTGGATTCTACAGTTCACCTCCAGATCCCCATTGACTATAATGGGTAAACCTTTCCAGGTTTCGGATGGATAAAACTGTTGCAGCATATGTGCCAGAACTGGCTTCCAGTATAGCCTGCTGGATATTCCACCGCAGCAGATATTGGGAGGGGTTTATCAAAACTGGTGCAAAGGAAAACTGGCTTAGTTGCCCATAGCAACCTATCAGAATTGATCCAGAATGGAAGGTGGGATCCGATTGGTTTCTTTGGGGAAACTAAGCCAGTCCTTTATAAATGTCCCCAATAGTGTAGACCGCTCATTGATTTGTGGTGGCACACGGCAGTTATGATCTTGATTCGCTTTCCAGTCTTTCTCTGCGTCTATTTCCTCACATCCTAGTATTTAGTTATATCGTGTGCTTCCCCCGTTCCCATTGTCTTGTCAGCCAGAGGTATGAGAGTGGCTTCCGAGTGCTGTCTGGAGGTGGAGAGCAAACCGCTTACTTCAGCAGAAAAGATCTCAGCGTTTCTTTGTACACCCTGTTCTTCCCACGTGTCTGTGGAGGTGTGCTCACCTGTCTTGTGAAATCATCCAGCATTTGGATCATATGTACTGTTCCGATTCCAACTTCCCTAACTGGTAGAGCGTGTTTAGAAGCACTGGGAGCCTGCCAGTCATTGTCATGAGATAGGGGAAATGGTCATTTAGGAGCTAAATATGCTCCAGGATCGTCGGGTCAATCGTTTAGTAAAATAGAAATGCTATGAGAGCTGATAGAGTATTTATTTCCTCTCCATAAATGTATGATCCATTACTGGACCGTGCTCCAGAGCCCCTGTTTCAGGGAGCGGTAGTAATGCTCGTGCCCTGCCGCTCTATGGAAAATAAACAATAAACCCCTCAATGGAGAGTGCGGCGTTTTTATAACAATAGAACAACAAATGAGGCGTAGTTGCGTCTCAATGCGCCTTTTTCACTCTCCACCTCCCTAACTAATTTAAGACTTAGCTTTTAATAAGTATACTTTAATATTATACATAGCTAGCGGTAAAGGTGAAAACCAGAATGATTAACATTATCAGGGCCAGTATAGTGATGTACCCATGTGTTTGCTTTAATACTGCATTCTTATTAGCGTCCTAGAGACCTGTGTATGCGCGCTAACACAGGACTGTATAGGGATGTATAGGGCCTAACTATCCCTATTTTCTCACATATCGCTATTGGCCCTGTCTAAAAACCTAATCAGTGTCTGCCCCCCGACATGTTTCGCCGATAGATTCGGCGTCTTCAGGGGCTTTAGGTTTTTAGACAGGGCCAATAGCGATATGTGAGAAAATAGGGATAGTTAGGCCCTATACATCCCTATACAGTCCTGTGTTAGCGCGCATACACAGGTCTCTAGGACGCTAATAAGAATGCAGTATTAAAGCAAACACATGGGTACATCACTATACTGGCCCTGATAATTTCAATCATTCTGTTTTTCACCTTTACCGCTAGCTATGTATAATATTAAAGTATACTTATTAAAAGCTAAGTCTTAAATTAGTTAGGGAGGTGGAGAGTGAAAAAGGCGCATTGAGACGCAACTACGCCTCATTTGTTGTTCTGCCGCTCGATGGAGGTAGTATAGATGAGTACAGCCATCTCCATCCGTCCATGGAGGGCAGAGCGAATGTGTGACCACTTCTCCTCTGGAACGGAGGCTCAGGACCACTGTTCTAATAATGGTGGAGGAGATGAAAAGCTTCCAGATACCTCCATGGGCGGATTGGCCATAGACCTTACAGGGAAATTTCCCGGTGGGCCGATGCCCAGAGGGCCGCCTGGGCCCTCCTCACAGCCGGCCAGTGGAAGTTTTTGGGGATGTATTTTGTGCTGCTGGCAGTATTTTGTGATGGACTGTGGTATTTGACTCTGTTGAGGTGGTATAATGTGCCGCAATATGGTCTTGCTGACCCTGCCTTCTATCAATTCGGACCATACTACAAAACAGGGCCACTTTTCTTACTTTTTCCAGGGCCACTTTAAGTTCCCAGTCCACCCCTGGATACCTCAGACACCATCACTGGAAAAGAGTGAGAGATGGAAAACCTAACCTTACTCATGTATGACATCAGACCCCAGAAACAATATATAACCAGCAGCCTAATGATATATGGTGACTATGATTGCTGGTTACCGTGGAGATGACCACCCTGCCCTCTCTGGAGTAGCAGGCATTTCCATTCATTTCCTTGTTTGCCAGCGCTCCCCATGGCTCTCACGTATTTACATATTTCACAAAGATCTCGTAATGGCGGGTGTGTATATTGACTTAGCTTGCACACGTGCTGTGTGCTCCTCTGAAGGAAGTGTGTGGCAATCGCTCCTGTATCAAGCCATTGTCCTCAGCTTGTGGAGAAGAAATGGATGTGGTTCTGTCAGGTTTCCAGTGGAGGCCTTTATTACAATTTGGACAAAGGTTGGCAGCAATATTCGGGTAGGTTCACATCATGATCCATCATAAGAACAGAAAACAAACCCGTTGTGGAGGACTTTTCTCCCATCTAAAATAACGGATCTCATATGGAAATGGCTAAAACGGATGCAAAATGAGTACGACAGAAGCTCCAAATAAAGGATCCGGTCAGAATGGAAAACGAAACGGTGCTGTGAACCTTTGTGGGGAACCTTTTGGATGTTATTGTGTAGTTTTCAGCTTTTTAGGGAGAAATGCATCTTAATGTACCTCATTCATTGCTAGTATTTCACTAGAATGAGACACTGGGTTTGACACTGTCGGCTTATATTAACCTGGAGACTGTAGGTTGCTTTGACTTGATTATTACATCTAAAAGTTACTAATCTGGAGACGTCGCCAGTCTTCCTATAATAGAGCTGAGCGCCAACAAGCGGCTCCTATTCTATTATCGTGAACAAAGCTTTATGTAAATTCCCCTCGCAGGCAAATGCCGTCTTCAGACATGGTCCATGAGATGCCGTGCGTTACTGTGCTGCCTTCATAGCGCCCTGAGCAGAGATGACATGAGACATATATACTTACTGACACCAGAGCTTCATAGTCACGCAATGGTGGCTGGCTGAGGTCCATGGAAGAGCTGGCCAGCCCCGCAGCAATCACTATTTTTTAGATTATATATATATATATAAATTTTTATTTATTTATTTTTTTTTTTGAACATAGAGGAAAATCTGAAGCAGTCAATTCCTGCAGGCCTGTCCAACTGTCTTCTGTGTATATGGGCCTCCCCCGACATGATGTTGGGAATGAAGGAAGGGGCATGTTGAATTTCTTAGAAATTCTTCTTAGTTTTTATTTAATACAGGGCTCAGACATTTATGCTGAGGTTATTGGGGCTGATGTTTAGACCCGGCTTACCCAGGAGGATTATTCTGGTGAGAAGGATCTAGCATAGGAAACAGAATGAGGACCTGTATTTGCCCCTTTGCTCTTCTGCACTTCTAATGACCAGTCAGACCGCCTTGTCCCCATTCCCCAGCTGTCTAATCTCGGGAAGAATGTCTCCTTTCATACTTGGCCCTGAATCTGTGTCTGGCTGTAAAACAGTTGGGCTCCTTATATCACGGTACGTCTGTGTTGTGCTAAGCTGAGACACGTGTCTTATTCATGCCCCATCCCACCGGTGAGCAGATGTGGAACAACTTCCCGTTTTCTATAAATGACCACAAGCCTTCCCCTTATGTTGATGCAAATATTAGTTTGTAGGAGATAAGGGTCACAAGTGGCGGCGGCTCTCCAGTGGTGTGTTGCGGACTTTGGATCTTTCGGATTGTTTGCTCGCTGAGGCGTGTCGTTCTTGAGTAGATCTGAATAAGTCTGTTGTTTGCGGCCAGAAGCTAGAAGTGTGTGAGTAGTGCATTTTGTCCCCAGGAATCTGGCTAATAACTTAAGTCCCCCCCCCCCCCCACCAGGCGCTCATTGTGACCTTCTTTGTTGAGAGATATGCCATACAGATGGAAGAAAGTACTTAACTGCAGGCTGTTACTCAGATGTCTGCTTTCTGGTATTGTCCACCATCCAAACTGAGCGGCTTTTAGATAACAACCTCATAAAGGGGGTAGGAGGCCGCATCTGTTCCTTTAGAATTGAGAATAAGGAGTGCTAGGAGTAGATGCTAATGCACCTCGGCGAGTTTTTTTCCAGTTTTTACGTTGCCTCAAGCTGTTCTGTCCATTGTGTTTCTTCAGAAATTCTGAGTAAACTTACATGAACTCTCCACAGAAGATCTGATAAAGCACATGTGACAGGGCTTGTAGTTGCCATACGTTTATGCCTTTTTGTTCTTTGTGTTACAGGAACGAATGCCGCAAACTCCAAGTTTGGTAGTCATGTTTGACGGCGGTACTTTCAACCGGAACTTGTATCCGTCCAAAGAAGAGAGTTGTTCGGACCTGTACTACCAAGATAACAACTTGCTGTCTGGATCCCTTGAAGCCCTCATCCAGCACTTGGTGCCCAGCGTTGATTACTATCCGGATGTAAGTAGAAGGAGGCTGAAAATAAATCTGTTGTCAAGCATGCAATTTCACACTTTGGATGCGGACATAGGAAACGTTCTCAGCACAGGAAACATGAAGATAGCTTATCTCTGTAACACTTGGGCTGGCAGACTGAAGTAGTTATTGGCTTCGTATGGCTTCTCCTTTCAATAAATCGCATAACACTACAATGTAATAATTTCCATTTAGTTGTGATAGTACACAGGAGTGGCAAGGAATAACCAGTCCTACCAATACAAGGTAGGAATGTCTCCTTATAGTAGAGTGAAGGTGCAGGACTGACCACCTGACGTGTATGGGGGTGTCCTAACTCCCCGCAAGGACATAGAAGCCTAGAGCATGATTGATTTCAACATGCCCAATCCTTTGTTCTCTCAGGAGATAAGCTGATGCCAGAAGTTTCTCTCAGAGGCGGACTTTCCCTCTAAGCAGAGCGTTATGTGTATGGAGGGTTAGGAGGAATAGCATTCAGCCGACCGCTGTCTGTGGCCACCTTTCCAGTAGATATTTGCATGTACTGTAGGCATTTGATAAGATTTCTCTATCTAACATTCTGTTGTTTTCCCCCTCAGAGAACGTACATCTTCACCTTCCTCCTCAGTTCTCGGCTTTTCATTCATCCTTTTGAATTAATGGCTAAAGTCTGTCATGTTTGTGTAGAGCAGCAGAGGCTAAATGAAGCAGGAGCTGATAAGGTAAGAGATGACTAGTCTCAGACTGGTTAAACAATAGCAAACTGTCATTTGTTTTAGTATCTGACATCAGTGGAGATTCACATAGACTGCTGATTGGTTTAATCAGGGTAACAATGCCACCTCACTCTATAGAAAAGAAACCTGTCTCTGTGCAATGCAGTGCAGTCTGCAGGCAGCATGTTATAGGGCAGGAGGAGATGAGCAGATGTTTAGTTTTGTGGGAAAAGATTCAGTAAAACTTGTCATTTATATCTCTATTTCTAAACTAAAGACCACTTCCAGTGATTGCCTTTTTACACACACTTAAAGGGATTGTTCAGGATAAGAAAACTATGGCTGCTTTCTTACTCACAGGTTGGGTGTGGTATTGCAATGAAGTGAAAGGAGCCGATTTACAATACCACGTATAACAGGTTTTTTTGAAAGAAAGCAGCCACTTTTTCTTATCCCGGACAACCCCTTTAAATCTCTATTAGACTGCCCGATATCTGAGCAGGACGAGCACCGATGAATGATAAAGTAGGATGTCATTATAATGTAGTAACTGGAAAATATATATTAGCTGACTTAAAGTACAAAATTATTTTGTCTAATTATATTCAAGTAGCTTTTAACGTTGGGACAACCTGCTTAATCCACAGGGTTACATGAAGAAGATTGCTCCCAAAATCCTTCAGCTATTGACAGAGTGGACAGAGACCTTTCCTTATGATTTCCGAGATGAGAGGATGATGAGAAATCTTAAAGACACAGCACGCCGCATCACACATGGAGATGAGGTATGCACCCTGTGTAATCATAACTGAGAATTCTTAATCTAAACTCCACTTTTACTGCTAAGCTTATATTAAGCTGCCAGACAAGAAAGCATTAGTTCTCAGAATTGCTTTGTCGGTGGCCATATGTCGCTGCACAGGGCTGAATGCTACATTGAGTTCACGGAGACCTCCATAACCTTGTTTCTGTCATATTGTATGCTTCATCACATGGGAGCGACTGCTCACATGAGCTTCTTGCCCGTTATTCTTTGCTTCATCACATGAGAGTGACTGCTCACATGAGCTTCTGCCGTTAGGAAAATTGTACTGTACAGTTCCTTTTTTTTTTTTTTTTAATTAATTTTAAACACTAGGAAAAAAAATCCAGCATGCAGCCGTTTATTTCAAACTGGCTACGTCTTTAAGATGAAGCACTCTTAATAAAGGCCCATTTAGGGCTGTTTCACACGAACGTGTCCATTGCAGGAATCACTCTCCATGTGCGAGCATGATCCTCCGTTCTGGACTTGCAGGAGCGCACGGCATTATCATGATTTATAATGCTGTGTGTCTCTGCTTGACCTTACTTCTACAGAATTGTACTGACAGCATAATATCACTCCTGTAGACGTACGGTCATACAGAGGCACATAGTATTGTAAATCATGATAATGCCGTGCGCTCCTACAAGTCCAGAATGGACGATTACACTCACACTGAACGTGATTCCTGCAATGGAGTCGCTTGTGTGAAACAGCCCTAACACTGCTAGACCGAGCAGGCAAAGAACGGGAAGGAAGCGATCCTTCCTGGCAACTGTCTGCGCATTAGTGGAGGAGATCGCTGCATCTCCTCCGCAGTATAGGGAGCAGTGATTGCTAATGCCATTGCTCGTGTAAAAGGGCCTTCAGGGGACTGTTGGAAGTTCTCAATTCTATTTTCTCCTGGAAAATTACTTCCCATAGATATTTTATTGATCACCTACTAGTTGTGTTCATTGACTGACTTCTTTGCATGTCACAGCAGATGTGGCTGTATTCCAAGGACATATCCATGGCAGATCCGGCAGAGAATAGCAGGATCCACTGACCTCAGTTAATACGTTGGGTGGTTTACTGGTGCCATGGATAAACCTCTTGTAATCCATGTGTTGTCTGCCTCATGGATACATTAAATGTGTGTGGATGATGTAAGAGCACAACAGTAGGTGCTGATTAGGGAACTGGACAGAAGACTGAGTAGACCAGGAGAAGATTACTAGTAAGTGGCACATTATCTCGGCCGTGCTCTGCAGGCATCAATCACCCAGCACTGAACCTTTTCACAATGTGCTGTCAGCTCAGTAAATAGTTAAACATTAAAGCTCGCTTTCTGAAATGCTGTCATCTAATTCTTTGTATTCAGTGTGAATGCTCATGTTTTGCACACAAAAAACCCTTATCAAAACATTCTTTGTATGAATGTATCAGAACAGCGGTGAACCAGGTGGACAGCACGCGGGTCCTATACAGGGTTCAAAGAACTTGGGTTCTTAAAGCTGGGACAAACAGTACCAGGACTGTAACCAAATATCTTCTGCATGATTCATTAGTAGACAGCAGTGAGGTTGTTTATCTTAATAAGCTGAACTCAGAAAGATTTCTGGCAAACAGCGCTTTACAGGGAAATTGTCACAGGGCTGTCACTCCTATTATTGTACTTCGTAATCCACCACAGTCTAAGGATACCGCCACAATGCAGCTTTTGAAACCACAACCAAGGGTGGATTCAAAAAAGAGAAGTAATACCTGTCCTTAAAGGGAATGTGTCATCAGACATCATTATATAAATCCGTCTGTCGTGAGATGTGCGCTGGTCACCACTTTCTAATGCTGTTGGTCACATCACGATCTGTGCCTCCAGTGTGCAGAAAAGACGCAGTATATGGCTGGAGATTGCCCAGCAACCTCCAGCCTCGTACTGCGCATGTGCCAAATGCGCTGCCGCAAGACTTCAGGTCCAGGCATGAGTACGTCTACACTGCCTAGCCCCGGCCGAGAAGAGAATGAACTGCCTCTGGGTGCACAGAATGCACCAGCTCCAGAACGGGAGCTGCTTGTACACGGTGGCTTTCCATTCCCATTCACCCTCCCCTTATTATTTTCATAAGATGCCTGTTACCCCAGTTTCCTCTGGTTACATTGTGTGTGTTTTTTTTCCCAGATGTACAGGAAAAATGTTCAACAGATCATACAAAATCTCATTCGGAAGCTTGCAGCATTGAGCCAGTATGAAGAACTTATTGCAAAAATCAACGCCCAAAGTGCTGATCGGATGGCCATTTTGAAGAGCAAGCCACAGTCCATACAGAGGGACATCATCAGTGTCTGTAGTGACCCCTATACGTTAGCCCAGCAGCTAACCCACATAGAGCTGGTAAATACTGGGCACAGGCAGTGGGTTGGTGAAGTGTGCCATTCCTGTGCTGTACATTTAGCATTGCTGTTTGTGTTACAGGAGAGGCTGAGTTATATTGGACCTGAAGAGTTTGTGCAGGCGTTTGTACAGAAGGATCCATTGGATAACAATGAGGTACTATTGCTCACTGGCTCTCTTCCTCTAGCTCTTGCTCGCTCGCACGCTCTCTCTTTGTCTCGGTCTCTCTCTCTCTTTCTTTCTCGCTCTTGCTCGCACGCTCTCTCTCTCTCTCTCTCTCTCTCTCTCTCTCTCTCTCTCTCTCTCTCTCTTTCTCTCTTTTCTCTCTCTTCCTCTAGCTCTTGCTCGCTCGCACGCTCTCTCTCTTTGTCTCAGTCTCTCTCTCTCTTTCTTTCGCTCTCTTCCTCTAGCTCTTGCTCGCTCGCACGCTCTCTCTTTGTCTCGGTCTCTCTCTCTCTTTCTCTCTTCCTCTAGCTCTTGCTCGCTCGCGCTCTCTCTCTTTGTCTGTCTCTCTCTCTTTCTCTCTTCCTCTAGCTCTTGCTCGCGCTCTCTCTCTTTGTCTGTCTCTCTCTTTCTTTCTCTCTTCCTCTAGCTCTTGCTCGCTCGCGCGCTCTTTGTCTGTCTCTCTCTTTCTTTCTCTCTCTCTTCCTCTAGCTCTTGCTCGCTCGCGCGCTCTTTGTCTCTCTCTTTCTCTCTCTTCCTCTAGCTATTGCTCGTGTGCTCTCTCTTTGTCTCTTTCTCTCTCTTCCTCACTCGTGCTTTGTGTCTGTCTGTCTCTCTCTCTCTTTCTCTCTTGCTCTAGCGCTCTCTCTGTGTCTTTCTTTCTTTCTCTCTCTCTTCCTCTAGCTCTTGCTCGCACGCTCTCTCTTTGTCTCGGTCTCTCTCTCTCTTTCTTTCTCGCTCTTGCTCGCACGCTCTCTCTCTCTCTCTCTCTCTCTCTCTCTCTCTCTCTCTCTCTCTCTTTCTCTCTCTTCCTCTAGCTCTTGCTCGCTCGCACGCTCTCTCTCTTTGTCTCAGTCTCTCTCTCTCTTTCTTTCGCTCTCTTCCTCTAGCTCTTGCTCGCTCGCACGCTCTCTCTTTGTCTCGGTCTCTCTCTCTCTTTCTCTCTTCCTCTAGCTCTTGCTCGCTCGCGCTCTCTCTCTTTGTCTGTCTCTCTCTCTTTCTCTCTTCCTCTAGCTCTTGCTCGCGCTCTCTCTCTTTGTCTGTCTCTCTCTTTCTTTCTCTCTTCCTCTAGCTCTTGCTCGCTCGCGCGCTCTTTGTCTGTCTCTCTCTTTCTTTCTCTCTCTCTTCCTCTAGCTCTTGCTCGCTCGCGCGCTCTTTGTCTCTCTCTTTCTCTCTCTTCCTCTAGCTATTGCTCGTGTGCTCTCTCTTTGTCTCTTTCTCTCTCTTCCTCACTCGTGCTTTGTGTCTGTCTGTCTCTCTCTCTTTCTCTCTTGCTCTAGCGCTCTCTCTGTGTCTTTCTTTCTTTCTCTCTCTCTTCCTCTAGCTCTTGCTCGCGCGCTCTCTCTCTTTGTCTCTCTTTCTCTCTCTTCCTCTAGCTATTGCTCGTGTGCTCTCTCTTTGTCTCTCTCTCTTTGTCTCTGTGTGTCTCTCTCTCTCTCTTCCTCTCACTCGTGCTCTTTGTGTCTGTCCCTCTCTCTCTCTCTTTCTTTGTCTCTGTCTCTCCCTCTAGCACCCCTCTTGCTCTAGCACCCTCACTCCCTATATATTTAGGACATAGTATAATAATGCATAACTTATAATAATAAAAATAAAATGTCATTTTATTTATTTTAAAGAACCGTTTCAGTGACCGAAAAAAGACTCGAAATCTCGAAGCCTACGTGGAGTGGTTCAACCGCCTTAGTTACCTTGTAGCAACAGAGATCTGCATGGTAAGAGCCAAATTGTGTTGTGTATTGGGTATCTTCTGTTTGGGTTGTGTGTTCAGGACTAATTCTACCTACTTTCTCTGTAGCCTGTTAAGAAGAAACACAGAGCCAGGATCATTGAGTTCTTTATTGACGTAGCTCGGGAGTGTTTCAACATTGGAAACTTTAACTCTTTAATGGCAATAATTTGTAAGTAAATTAGCTACTGAATACATATTAAGCACCAACACTAAATTTACAGTTCAATTTATATCATATTTGTGAATGTGTTTGTCATAGAACCAGGAATTACATCTGGAATCTAAAGCTAGATATTATCAGTGGAACAACATGCGTCTGTTTTGGTTTAGTACGTGCGGTAAACCTCAGGCACTAGTAAAGAACAAATTAAGGTGCCCATACAATAACCGTTAGCCAAATGTTCTTTTACCCAACAGCTATCTCTCCCAGCATCCCTAAACACGTGCGTGCTCTGTTCAGCCAAGCGTGTATATGTTTTCAGTGGGGAGAGGAGAGAAAGCCGTCTCCCAGGAGAACAAAAGGATGGGGCATTGAAATTCAAAGTGCCTGATCCTCTTCTCCCCTGCCATCATCTGGAGGGAGAGAATAGGGAGCTCACATACACTGTAGTAGTTCTGCTGAAAATAGTTAGTTAGTGTGAATAGGGACTTTCAGTGCTAGATCTGCATTAGCTAGTCAGACCCTGGAGAACTTGAGAATTTTGGTGGCCTGGGAATGATAACTTCCATAGACTTAATATTTATCAGCCAGTAGCAGGTTCTTAACTGTACTGGCAGCCTGACTCCTGGGTTCCTTCTTAACCCTGCAAAAATGAATGTATGTCATATAGTAAATGGCAGTGTAGAACATGTAAGGGGTTGTTCACACATCAGTTATTTGATCAGTTATTTCCATCAGTTATTGTGAGCCAAAACCAGGAGTGGACACTAAACAGAGATCAGGTATAATGAAAAGATCTGCACCTGTTTGGTGTTTTTGACCCGCACCTGGTTTTGGCTCACAATAACTGATGGAAATAACTGATCAGATAACTGAAGTGTGAACAAACCCTAAGTTGAGTAACAGTAAGGCGTTTTTGAATATAGCCCAACACTGGGTCCATAAAAAAATAGTTGATTGCCTCATTTAAAGAGCATTTTCATGAGCCAATGGAAACTTTATGGAGGTCTAATGATCGTCATTACGATCCTTCATCCCCTGTACACTTTACATTATGTCAGCAGCACACTTATTCGTAGCTTATGTTGATCTGCTTTCATTTGGCACAATCTTGTTAGTACGGTGCCAAACACTTTGGAAATGTGTTCATTATTATACTCTTAATTGTAAATGATAACACTCTTTGGTCAAAGCACAATGAAAAATAGCCATTAGTATCTAAAGGCAACTATTCAATTTGTGTTAGACGAGGGTGAGAATAGTTTTGGGCATTTCCGTGACATTGGCAGTGTTTCAGGAGTAGGTGTTAAGTAAGCTTATCCATGAATATTTTTAGTTTGAACTTTATGTCTGAGAGTGTGATAAAAAGGGCCAAAGCTATTTAAATCTACATATAAAAGTAAGAAAAACCACAGATACTTTGTTTAACTCTTTGCTGCTTTTAAAATTCCCCTGGTTGCCCTTGGAAACAGACTCTGGCTTATCACTACTCCGCTGTCAGGCATGCTCCCACAATTCACTGCTCTTTAGTAACAGGAAATTGTAAAATGATGAACTTAGTTTAATATATTACTGAAGAAGTTGTACTTTAAAGGAAATATGTCACCAAAATTTCACCTGCCAGTTAAAACCAAATATTAGCGCACCCTTTTTTCTGATTGTAGATTTTTTTTTTTTTTTAAATTTTATTTCCTGAACATGATTATGGGGGCGGCCATCTTGTCTGAGCTGTTCTTAACAGCATTTACAAATCATTAAAGAAATTGCTTTACGGCAGTCACATGGGCCATAGACACAATGATCAGGAGGGAACCTCCATGACTTCTATGGTACAGTGTTCTAGGCATGCTCTGTGACCTATGCAGAGATAATTGTATAAGGAAAGACTAGATAAGCTCTAACAATCACCTATTGTCAATGGTGGATCCTGTCTTATCTATGCACAGAGCAGGATTATGATAATATATAACTGCAGTAAAGTGATCTGTACAGATCAAGAAGTGGCGCCAATTATTAGACACAGTGGCCAGTGCGAAAACTGCAGGATTTTTGGTTTTAGTTTAAATATGAAAATTGACCTGGAAAATATAAAATAACATCATCAAAACTTATTTAAAAATGTTACATGAAAAGTGATTTAAACAGCAGGTCATTTTCTGATGACACATTCCCTTTACATCTTGGTACTTAATATTCAACTGAAATCTCATGCAATCTCTGCTTGGTATATGACTCTATTCTGTAAATATATAATGGCCAGTGCACGTTGTACATTCACTATATATGATATATCACACATTTTCTGCTTGCTACAGCTGGAATGAACATGAGTCCCGTTTCTCGGCTGAAGAAAACCTGGGCAAAAGTCAAGACTGCAAAGTTTGATATTTTGGAGGTATGGCGTACTTCTGTGGCTGCTTACATGGTAGCAAGATCATATAGAAGACTTGATCTTACTGTATAGAACGGTAGTGAGACCACATCTGGAATACTGTTTCCATTTATAGAGAGCCCACCTACAAAAAGACATAGATAAACGGAACGGGTGCAGAGACCCATGGTCGAGGGTCTTGTGCATAAAACATATGAGGATGGACTTACTTAAAGGGGTTATCAAATAGTAGAACCCCCCCCGCCCCACCACACACACACACACACACACACACACACACACTATATGCCTGGGCCCCTCCTATAGACGATACTTACTCAGCATAACGGTTAAGTACTCCTCCCACTGTCCAATCTGAAATTAGGCAGAAGTGGAGGGATGCTTTAGCAGCTGATATCTCCTGAATGGTAGCAGATAGAAGACCAAAATGACAGCTAAAGTCCAAGCTACACAGGAGATATCGCTGTTACAAATCGCTGGTAAAACCTGCTTTTACTTTCACTTTCAGCAGCATTCACATATTTGGATAAATCTGCATGAAATCTTCAGTATTATATCCCAAAATGAAAGTGTTTAGGTGAAATGTATGTAATATGGTCTTGATATTTTTTTTTTTTGTCCTACAGCATCAAATGGATCCTTCAAGCAACTTTTACAATTACAGAACGGCTCTGCGAGGGGCAGCTCAGAGGTCCCTAACTGCTCACAGCGCCAGAGAAAAGGTATGTTGTCTAAACTGAGAGGACATGCAGATGGCACTATTGCTTGTTATTTGGATAAAGGTTTGACAGCGCTAGACCGTTTAGCTTAGCGCTGAAATCACGCGCCTGCGCAGTCCGATCGCGTCGCTGATCCCGGAAGTGACGGCGCGTGCGCACAAGGATGGAAGCGCTTGCAGTGTTCAGCACTGCAAGCGCTATTGCGCACGCGCCGGCGTGATCGGACTGCGCAGGCGCGTGATTTCAGCGATAAGCTAAACGGTCTAGCGCTGTCAGTCACTTTACAGAGGGGCGTGGACTTCGGCATGGGGGAGAGCCTCGGGCTCTGGTGACAGAGCCTCTTTAAAGACAACCGTCATTGTCGCTTCCCAGTAACAGCCAAGCACATCTCAATAACAAGCAAATCCACTGCAAATGAAAACGCTTGATCTGACTACCAATATGTACAAAATCATTCTGCATCCTTGAATCATCTCCGTTTTATAGCCTGCATTATTCAAAAGCTGTGAGGAAGCATACTAATCCTGCAGTGATGTAACAGCATCTTGTTGTAGTTCATGCACCAATTGTGGAAAGCTAATTAGAAACTTTCCAGCACGTCCTTATCCTGTATGGATCCTAAATTCAGTGCAGGAATTGGGGTGCATTATGTAAGACTGGGGGCCACCCTGATTTATAGAAGTATTTCGCTTGCCAGAATGACTTACCTTTTTATTCTCATCTCGTAGCATGGTTGTGTATATTAGTGCCATGCAAATGATTCCCATCATTAAAGGTTATGTGCACCACTTTAGATGTTGGTGAGGTCACTGTCATTATAGATATTGGGAGAGCTAGTTGCCCCCTACCTCCCAGTTATAGGCTCTTGTATGGTGTTTGCATTATATTTAGCTGGTGTTGCACCATTATGACCATTATCCTTCTGCTTGAATCCCCAAAGCCATCCCTTCCAGTGCACTGCTGATTGGAGGCTGGCACATAAGTCACCAGACATGGAGTTGGCTTCTACTTTCTTATGGCATAGTAATGTTGTAATACAGTCTTAGACCCTTCGAATAAAATACAATACATGGAAGGATGACTATGATGATACAATGTGCAGCCCCCTCAGCTGGAGAACAGCTGAATACTAGTAGTTCTTAGATATGGTAATGCATTTTTCAGGTATGCATATAAAATGCCACTGCAGGGTTAAAAAAAACAACTCCCAGCATTTTTTCTGCTGACAAACACTACGTGTAAAGCATAGACCTATTTATATTCGCAGCTTATAAACTAACAAGCCTGTCAGGCTGGCAACTCTGCCTTTTACTTATAAATAAAGTATCCACCTTTAGCAAATGGGTTTTATAATCACAAGAATGCTGTGCCCATCCATTTCCCTGCTAGAGTTTGGAGGGCAGCCAAGTTCCTTGCCATCCAGCATCCATTTAGGCAGGGCTGCTCAGTGATGTAGCATGTTACTGTCGTGCTGACCTTCTTCACAGAGGATATCCCTTGTTTGTCTGATTGTTCATTTCAATCTGATCTCTCAATGTCAGGTCTATGGGATTTATTGTCTTTAATTGGAGATTAAAAATGATCCAACAGGTTTTAATGTTGCTTATTCCTGCCCCTATTGAAATAAAAAAGAGGTGATTTTTCGAGTCCACACGAAATCTAGTTATAACGGTAGTTATACTGAAATACTGTACTCTGTTTTCTTGGGGAAGAGAGAATTGCTTTAAGTGAAAGCCATTTCTGGTCATTGTCTACAATAATGTATATCTTTTTCTCTCTAGATTGTGATCCCATTCTGCAGTTTGCTGATCAAAGACATCTACTTTCTAAATGAGGGCTGTACCAGTCGCCTTCCTAACGGCCATGTCAATTTTGAGGTATTGACTTAACAATATACTGTGTGTGTGGCCCTTATTCAGTTGTTTCATAGGAAGTGATTGTGATATGTAGGAATTCTATATTTTATGAATGGTTCTTGGGTGGTTTCCTTTTAACAAGCTAGCTTTAATGATTATTTTTATTTTTATGATCGTAAATGGATTCTGATGTTTGTCATGTTTTCTTACCCTTCAGAAATTCTGGGAGCTGGCAAGGCAAGTCAGTGAATTTATGGCTTGGAAGCAAGTTGAGTGCCCCTTTGAAAAAGATCGAAAAATTCTGCATTATGTCCAGACGGCTCCTATATTCAGTGAAGATGGTATGAGCTTTTGGCAACATTAAGTGCATCAGTTTGGAAAGTTTATTTTACTGATAAAGAGATTTGTCCAAGCTAAAAGAAGCAGTACTTACCTGATGAATCCACTCTGGTGATCTTTGGTTACTGGGCTGCAGCAGTGACGGCACTTTGCCAACACGTGACCACTGCAGCCATGCACTGTAACCAGTGTTGTTGACCTGCTAGCGTTATTGTTGCAGTGCAGTAAGCAAAGACCAGGTATGTAATACTCGCTTATATAGCGCTGACCTATTCTGCAGCGCTTTACAGACCTCATCACTCACTGTCCCCAATGGGGCTCACAATCTAAGCTCTCCATCAATATGTCTTTGGAGTGTGGGAGGAAACCCATGCAAACACGGGGAGAACATACAAACTCTATGTAGATGTTGTCCTTGGTCGGAATCTAACCTAGGACCCAACCACTGCAAGGCACCACTGCTCAATTTATACTATTCTCTTCCTTTGCCTCAATTTTATGATTTTATGATCTTGGACAACTCTCTTTAAATGAATTTATTTTAGTAATTCTCCTATTCCAAAGGTGTAGCCATGTATGGGAGTAGTAGTTATCAATGTGCTACAGCATCAGTCATGAGTCTTAATGTGGTCTTCCCACAGTTGACATATCACACCTATCCATATAATGGAGCAGTGATTGAGCATATTCCTTTAGTGCAGGGCTGGCCAACCTGCAGCTCTCCAGCTGTTGCAAAACTACAACTCCCAGCATGCCCGGTCTGCCTACAGCTATCATCCTACAGCAGGGCATGGTGGGAGTTGTAGTTTTACAACAGCTGGAGAGCCTCAGGTTGGCCAGCCCTGCTTTAGTGCAAGATAAAGATGCTTATAGCAGACGTGCTGTGCGAATAGCTAGATTTCGATCTGCACCTTCTATTTCAGGACTATTCCTTCAAGTTTTATTCAATACGCTATTATGGTGGTTATGGCAATAGGCAGAATGTGTTTGCATATGAGACGTATGGAATTAATTGCTCCACTCTCCCTTTTACCTGCAGGTCTTTATCTGGCTTCCTATGAGAACGAGGGTCCCGAGAATCACATTGAAAAAGACAGATGGAAAACTCTGAGGTGTGTGTCAAAGGCCATGCCGTCTATCAATCAAGGGTGCATTTCTTTTACTCTGGATGCTCACATTCAAAAACATGTTTGCAAACTTCAGTGATTGAAAACCGCAGATTTATTTATTTAAAATCAGACAGACCCTATAATAGTAAATAAGGTCGCTGTCATTTTCCGTCACTGGTGACATTTTCTAGGCCAGAACAGAAAACGGAGACAAAAAGACGCAGGCGTGAGCGTAGACGAAAATTGTGTATTTATTTGTTATTTATCTTTTAACTTATTGTTTTTCTGTATTGTTTGGATATCATTAAATTTGCTATTGTCATGGTTCATTGTGTGGAGTCTTCAGTTGAGTATACCTGTATTTTTCTATGACGTGGGAATCCTTCTTGTACAGTTTTTTCCCCCCCTTACATTTACCATCTTTTGTTAATTTCTTCCAGGTCAGCACTTTTGGGCAGAGTCTAATGTATGAAGTCAGCGCCATGAATTGACCATTATTTATGGACACAGTGGGATTTGAATGACGGGTGCATTGGAAGCAGCTGAGGCTTTCTAGCAGAGCAGACATGAATCAAGAGCGCTCGAGGGCAGGCACATTAAATGAATCCCAACTGGCTTGTCTGCCCAGCCTGCTTAGGACAGACAATTACTTGATGTTTCACAGTCGCCCCTATGCTGACTTTCCTTTCTTCGGTCACATATAGATTCTTTACTGGGTTTCACATCCTGCTTCTCAACCCTATCCAGCTATCTCACCATGTATCGTGCTGGTCAAGACGAGGAGTACTTAAAGCGGAAGATGGAAAGTAGTAGTAAAATTAAAAAAAAAACCTGACAAACGCTGGCTGGCCGGGGTCTGTCAACGCGTTGATTTGTGGTCTAAAGCTTTAGTTTACCGCTGGATGGTAAACTCAACAGTGGGACTCAATGGACATTTAATATTATTCCTTTTGCAAGTAGTGTATGTTATCGTCCAGAGCGAAAGCCTATTTCTGGGATCTAGGCCGCAGCGGGACACAGTATGTGTGTAAATAGACAAAAGCCGGTTTACAGTATTTTTCCTTGTTTTTGTGATTTGCTTGTATATTCTTTATTTTTTGATTTTCTTATTTATTGCAGCAAGGGTCTGTACAGAACATTTTGGTACAGAGCAAGTTGTGCACTGACTGTATATCGGGAAGAAGTTCTCTCTTTTCCCCACTCCTCTTCCACTTTGTATGAATGCATTTTTATATGTAGGCTTTCTACCTTTTTTCCATTTTGTTCTACAATCAACCTCATAGCTGCAAACATCAGCTCCCCCCCCCCCCCCCCAAGATGCTGCATTTAAGCACTGAGATTTTGGGAAATACATATGCATGTTTTCTCTAATAACTGGGCAGCAATGAATCACGACGGATTTAATGCTTATTTGCTGTGAAGAGACGTTTGTAGTTTCTCGGAAATAAAAAGTCTATTTTGCTATGAACTGAAAAGTAAGAGCATAGCTGTAGTGTTAGAAATGTTACTAATGCAGATTTCTACGACATGATCACGTCTGTTTACTAGTCTTCCTCTATTGATGTGACGGTCCTGTGACGAGGACTAACGGACCATTATACCTCATGACTCCTCATGACATTGGAGTTCCCTGTTGTATACTTTCTTTTGTTCCCCAGTGTAATTTTCCACTTCACTGATGGATAGGTTACTTTGTGCATGTGCCGTATAGGAATGCTAAAAACTGTGAACTAGACAGCGATAATAAATATGTGATAATATACAAGCTTCGTTGCAAGCGTGTAAAACTGATGGATGTGTTTTGGGATACTAAAAAGGCCAGGGGTTAATGCATTCAACTCCATATATATCTTGTCATTCGTCTTAGTTGAAGCAGAAGGGTTTACAGCGCTGTACGAGACAAGACACGGAAAGAGGGGGGATCCTTAACAAATTCAGTGATGTGACTATAAATTGTGACCTCATCCCTTTATGAAAGGGAAATAATTTATCATTGCATTTTCACATTTATGGCGTAAAGTCACTGAAGGACGATGAAAAAGCAAAATGTGGATAGAATTTGTGAATGTGCAAATATTACTGGCGTATTTTGTTTTTTAGTTTTTTTCCATAGAGCTTCCCATTGCTAGGGAATGACTTCATGATATTTCAAACTTTGCATAATCCATTTTAAAGACCTTTCCTACTGCTGGGAAATGAATATTCTGACCAGCAGCTGCTGAGACGACATTAGACACCTCCTCACTACTATGCATGAACACATTCCATGGATCTCTAGAGAAGGGCACGTCTGTGTCCTGGATAGAAACAGCACCAGGTATACAGGCTCTGTATCTGGGATGTGTGCGATCTGTCAATATCCGTGCACATCATTACTGAATGATATACTCTTTATGGCTGAGGTCTTTCTATGCATGGAAGTAACAACATATTTATTTTTTTTAGTCCTCTCCTTTTACATGTGGAGAGAAAAAAATGATTTAGGCTACTACAATAGAGAAGATGCAGGTGAACTTGACCTCAGTGTGAAATATATACAATATAGTATAGCTTAGAGCAATATCGGCATCCTTTGTGACGTGATGACTTGGGCATAATTATCACATGGACACTAAAATCAATACCTGCATTTATGCTAACAAAAGTAAGATCTAACACGCCGGAGTTCTTGGGCTTATTAATGACGTAAAATTATAACAGATATATCAGTACAATATTTTTCTTTTTTTTTTTTTTTTTTTTTTTTCTTTTCATGTGGTATCTGTATGCTATATGTAAAATGAACTAGCGGATTTACCCAGTTGATGCTGCACTTTCTAGAGATCACTTTTAGGAACTAGAAGATATTTGGGTAACATGGAAGTGTCACTGAAGGAGGGGGCATATGTGAGAAGTTATTTTTCAGCCACCACATACAGGGCATCTGTAGGAAAACCTTATCTTAGAGCCCAAGTCATATGACTTGCCTTTAAAGGATTGCTTTCACTTTGAGGGCTCCATTTTAAAGGTAGGTGGGACCTGCACCTATCGGACACTGGGGGCATTTCTTAGCGATATGAGGTGAGGTGAGACCTTACCCTTTAAGTCTTTGGACAAAGGGTAAAAAACACACAAAAATCTAGTACAGTTCAGGCAGAAAATCCACAATATAATACGTAACCAACAAAGTGGATGATATTTTTCCATCCATGCTATAGGGGGAATAACACACGCCGGAAATGAACCTACAACAAAATGGGTATAATCTGCTGCAAAATCCACAGCAAATCTGCTTGAAGCAGATGGGATACAGAATTTTAAATTTGTCCATTTTCTCTGCTCATATATGACCCAACTGCAGGTACTATTGTGAAGGAGCATTCCATAATTCTGGAAACAGGTCTCTAGTTCAGAGATTGAAATGTATGTGTATAGATCATTGTAATGTATTTTGACTTGCTTATAAAATGCATTTATAATTTATGTAGTTGAAGCAAACTGTAAATAAAAGTGAACCACATTGTGTATAATTTGGATTGTATTTCTGTGGATTTGAGAGAATCTGCTCTGGTTTACCCACCTGTTCGTAGACCACTTCAACGCATTGGTACTTTATGATAATTTGAGAATGAGCTTCTTCACACTAACCTCAAATAATGTAAAGAATCTCCACATTGATATTGCTCGTTCTAGTGGGATTCATCCCTCTTCTGGTGAAGCAAAGTATGAGGTATTGGGAGTCTAGTGTGCTGTTTTGAATAAGCACTGGGAGGATAGACGCGTTTGTAGAAGCCACTGTGCCTTTATGAAGGTCTGTTTGTCTTCATTTCATGAGAATGATGTTCTCTAAAATGTGATTGAGTACACAGCCTCCATAAACCCCTCTCTATGAATAATCTAAAACGCAGTTTCCTCTACACTTAACTATGGAACATAGGTGGTTGTCAAAAAGGTAATGATGTGACTCGCAAGCCTCATTTATGAGGCTCAAGATTTGGCAACCTTAGGATTCAGTGGGTCAGTTCTGAATTTGTAGTCCTTGAAGACCTTACATCTGCACTCATGGGAAAACATCACTCGTTGATCAGGAATGCCTGGCACAGTTCTCCAGTGCTGATCACTGTCAGTTTGTAAGGGGGTGGGTCCTTACAGAAAAGATCTTTTGGCACGGAGTGGCTTGCGTGGCTCCCGACTATATGATGGCGGAAGGAAACACAGGCATAACTTTAGGCAGTTTACTGGTTTTCCTTGGGGCAACAAGCTTAGTGGTTACAACCATCTTATAATAGGCAAGACTCTTAGTAGTTACAGCCTTAGGCCCCATTCACACCACCGTATGTTCATTTCCGTATCTTATCCGCATTTTTGCTGATAAGATGCGGAACCATACGGACCCATTCATTTTTCCATAGGAGAAAAAAAAATGTAGAATGCACACCGTTCGGAAGTTCTCCCGCAAAAAAAAAAAAGGAAACATCCTATACTTGGCCGCAAAACACATCCGTAGCCCCATTAAAGTCAATAGGTCCGCAAAATTACGGAACACTACGGAAGACTTTCCGTATGTCTTCCGTTCCGTTTTTATACGGACACGGAATACATACGGTCGTGTGAATGGAGCCTTACTAACAGCAGCAGGCTTGGTAATTTCAAAGTCTCAGGCAAATATAAAACACCTTTTTACCCCAGGAAAGCCAGTTTGGGCATAGAGGACAGAGCTCCATTTTTCAAATCTATGCGCCACTCTATGGCGCTTTTACTTTTACTTCTCCAAACGATTCTGGGATTTTTTATTTTTTGTGACACACACAGTTAATGGTAAATTTTAATTGATATAGTTTCTATTTGTATTCGGAATTCCAAATTTTACAAACATTTTATCAAATTTTGAATGTTTCTGCTTTTAAGACAGAGCCATACCTCACAAAATAGTTAATAATTAATATCTACCAAATTTCGACTTTGTTGGCATTTTTCAAAAGCTCTTTTATTTTTAAGATATATTAAAAGGCTTAAGTTTAGCAGCAATTAATCAAAATTTCAAGAACCTGTTTTTTAAGGGACCGGTTAAGTAATGAAGTGCTTTTGGGAGACCTGTATATTAGAACTAGTTCGTTAATCACTCTTTTACAACTGCACCCCTTAAAGTATTCACAATGGCATTTAGTGCTATACCTTTCACAGTACCCTCACTGGTGTTCCAGCACATTATTCTCCATTCCACATTAATTGTGACATATCAACATGAAGTCGTTACAGGCCACATACCATGCAATAAACAATAACATGTATTACTGTTCATAATGTATTATGAAGAAAAATTCTTACATCCTATCAGCAGTTCAACAAATGGGTGGTAATTCTGACCCTGTGAACTGATAGGACAGATGGAACTTTAATAAATACTTAATTATTTACCCTTTTCCATCCTGAGGACAGATGGTGGTTCTGGTGTAGTGTGCACCATACACCTTTTATTTGTCTGGGATCTTTTGCCAAGTCCCAGATCCAGTCTGCCATATGGGGAGGTGTAGTCTCATTTTCACTTTTTTTTTTCTTTTTTTTGCAGTTTTCCTGCTGTGTTATGCTCCGGTGGCAAAGCAGGCCAGTGGGGACAGTGCATCAGTGATCATGTTCAATGGATGTTAGGCTGTTTCGGCACTCCTGCCCTCTTTCTCTCTAGGCTGGATTTTTGTTTGAGTGAACATGACGTGATGATTTCACTTCTAACCCTCAATACAGTATTTTGATAAGCTATTTTAGATATTGCTACAATATTATTCAAAAGAAGTTTTAGCTTTGTCTCTCACTTGCCCCGTTAAAGGTAGTTTAAAGGGTTTCTGTCACCAATTTGTAGCATATTAAACAGGATGAAATTTCAAATGTGTAAATATCCCCTGATGCTAACTATGTATTTTACTTTATTGCCAGTGGCCCCGTTTTTGTGTAATTTAACCTTTTATAATATGTTAATTAGCCTCCTAGGAGCAGGGGGGTGGTACCCCTGCACCTAGAGGCTCTGTTTCCCCACCTCGCAAAACGCCTCCTTTTGCTTGATTGACAGGGCCAGGCAGCTCGCTCCATCTGCTGCCGGCCCTGTCCGCAATCCAAATCCTGCGCCGTGCGCCCTTCATTCGGCGCAGGCGCAGTGAGGAAGCCGACACATAAATTATCATTTCCAGGCAGCAGATTGTGCTGTCTAAACAGCGATTTGCAGCCCAGAAATAATGCAGATGTATGTAGCTACCGCTCATGCTCATATTGTGGAGGTGATCGCTGTAAATGCAGCGCTTCACCTCCACTGAATGAGCAAGCAAATGTCAGCAAGGTACAATTAGCTCATCTGCGCGTGTAAATGTGCCTTAAATCTTTGACCCACTCAAAGAGATTACATTTAGTGGTGGGTACAAATGACAGCCATTTAGATATAATAGAAAGTTCATGTTCTAAAAAAGTAATATTTGATAAATTGACAATTAAAGAAGCATCTGAAAATGACCTGTTAGTTATCTCTGTTGTACCTGCATTCGTTCTCTGAGTGGATGAAGGCTATAATCGCTGCCAAAGAGTACTGAGTAAAGGGCCTGAATACTTATGTCAAACATGCAGTTTTCACTTTGTTATTATGAGATATTGAGTGCAGAATGATGGGGGAATTTTTTAAAAAAAATTTAGCACAAGGCCGTAACATAACAAAATGTAAAAAAAAAACTTGAAAGGGTCTGAAGTCTATTTGAATGCATTATAAATGCATTGTATAACCTTTAAACAAGGAAGATAACCTCAGAGATTGAAACACTGAATAAAACTGTTCCAGAGAAGATCTGGACCCCAGAGAGAGGGCAATGGATGCCCTACCTAGAAGCATAAACCAGGCAGAATTATTGGATTTTGACATGAATCGTTTCTGGCTTTTGTTTGTACCAGTAAATAACTATGTTGGAAGCCATCTCTTCCACTTGCAAGATGCATGGACCACAATTGTCAAAGACTCTTACATGATCCACTCAGGATATTCCATACATTACATGTATATTCTCCCAAACAGATTTATTCAGACCAAACTCTTTTCTTCAAGAAAACAGACTATTCTGGAAAAGCCCATCCTAGACTTTATTCAGAAGAGAGAGTACTTGACGAATGTCTGCAATTTCAAAAAGGATTAGCAGTTTATTATCTTCCTTGTCCTAAAACCTGCAGGCAAGTGGAGAATTAGTATACATCTGAGGTACCTCAACCATTACATCAAAAAGAATGGAAACCATAAGGTCGGTCTTCATGGCCATGGATCTCAGGGAGGCCTACTTAGATGTTCCAGTTTTGCACCTTCACAGAACACTAAGCATTGCAGTTCTTCTTGGAGTTGTTGTCAGGCACCTTCAATGTATTTACCATCTAAAGTGATGCAATATGCACGTTCCGGGGAACATCTGTATCCCAAAAATCTTAAACAAAAATTAATGTCTACAGTCCTAAAACTAGTTCCTCATCTTGAATCAGATATGTATTGTAACAAAGCTTCCTGAAGCACATATATCTCCTATATCAACCATTGTAGGTTGAATTTCTCGAATTTGGAAGGGGCAGCCTACAGGTTACTTCTTGTTAAATCTGAATTCCCTGTGCTGCTTGCAGGATGTAAGGGAGATTTAGGGCTGTATTACATTAAAAGGCAGGCAGATGATTTTCGGGAGGGAAGCATTCCTTCCAGGCAATCAGGAGACTGCTTCAATTACATGTAATGATCTCCTCCAGAGTAAGGGGAAGAACGATTGTTATGCCATCGTTCGTCCCCATACTGACTAGTTGTTTGCCCCCCCCAGCAGATTGTGATTAGACAGCATGCTTAAAAATCTGGATTGTTCGATAAATGAGAGTTTGCTCGTTCATTGAGTAAAAGGCGGCAGTATTACGCTGCCAGATCATCGCTAACAAGCGCTACTATGAACGCTTGTTAGCGGATATCTGGCAGACAATCTGACAGTGTAATACAGCCATTCGAGCACAAGCATTCCTGCCTAATTCTTTATTGTTACTCTTTATAATTAAGCACACTGTAGGAGGGACTATAGTAGCCTTTATAGTCAGGGGAGAGTAATTAACTAAAGAATATATTAAGTAATTAAAGTTCTATCTGTCCGAGCAGTTCACAAGTGCATTAATAGCCATTTGTTGTGTTACTAAGGGGAAACAGATTACCATTTGAATTTAAATTTAAGTTATTGCATTTTACAATTATTGATTCTATGATTTCTGGTGGTAGTAATAAATATAATCAGAAAACATTCAAATTTCTTTGTGGTCTTCACACTGAATTTATTACATAATTTACTTACGGTAATCTATAGCTACATAGGATATGTAATGCATCATTTTGAAAATAAATTCATGATAAATTGTTGGTACTATTATTTTGTATCTCTACAGTTTTTTACTTTTATGTAAGAAACTAATATTTTTGTGTCAGCAGAGAATATTCCTTTTAAGCCAATCTATTAGACTTGTCGGGTGATAAGTTTGCAATAATGCTATTAACGACACCATGGCATCTGTAAGCAAATCCTACGAAAAAGCAAACCAACCACTAAAGATCAGTATTGACTGGTTTAGCAAAAGCTATATCATTGTGGGTTTGGTACATTTAATATAACACTGGTTGGAGGAACCATAGGTCATTTTTCACACAATTAAAAGGCAATTATTGATTCTCAGAATACTTAAAAATGGAGGTACCTGTGGAAATGAGAATATCATGACATATGGGATGAAAAAATGATTGCTACAGCATGTTGATGGATTGCAAGAAACCAGGGACCACTTTCATTTCTAAACCAGATTTCTGCAACACGGTAACTGCCAGCACAAAGTGGCCCACTGGGAATTGTGTTAAAGCTTATCTACTACTGCTTCAAAAGCCTTACAAAGGATAGTGGAGACTGATACATTATTTATATTCAATGGCTGAAAACAGAAACTGAATGTGAATTTATATTGCACATTGTAAATGTAGGAAACAGGAGCTTAAAGCGGTTGTCCCATCATAATAACTTGGTTACCAGAGGTAGCTGAGCACACTACTCGGCAGTTGTTTAGAGTGCATAGATACATTTGGGGGACTTAGGGACTAAAGATCTGTGGTCGGACCCCTCACAGATCAGATACTGTGGATAGATGAAAAGTTATAATGGGAAAACCCCTGTACAGCAGACCTGAACTAGTGCCTGTGTTATAGAGCCTGCCTTGGTGCCTTGATGGAGATGTTCCTCATCTTCTCCTTTCACACCAGAACGCTATGATGATTTCTTCCAGCCACGTCTCATCTCTGCAACGTTTGACAGACATCTTAGTTTCCTACTTTTCCATCATCCTCCCACCTTCTGAACACCCCATCCTGCCATCCCAATACTGGGCCCACTGTGCTCCCCAATTCTATACTGCAGAAACAGTCCCTCACACTAATAGTGTTAACACATCTGTCCCCCCAAAAAAAATTGTGCTAAGCTGATACTGTGCCAGGTTGCCCCCCCTCCACAGTAATAGTGCTCCCTAAAGTCGCACCAATAGTAATAATTATTTTCCAGAGTGAACTTAGTAGTAATAGTGCCCCTATAATGCCTCCAACAATAATAATGTCCACACTGTGCCCCAGATGTAATAATGCTTCCATAGTGGCCATAATAGTAAAAAAAAAAATACCCTCTTATAATGTGCGCAAGTACAAAAATGCCCCCTTACAATGTGTGTTGGCACAAAAAATACCCATTCAACTGTATCACTGTACTGAGGACGGTGATACAGTGGAATATAAAGAATGTGTGTTTCCACAATGGAAGTGCTCACTTCTCTCAGCCCTGCCGTAGCCCCCACTCATCTCCATGGCTGCACCGCCTGAGGCAATTGCCTCACCTTGCCTAATTGACATTGCGGCCCTGGTCTCCCGGCCAGGGTTTCTAGCCCCTTCCTTTTACTTCTCCCTGAAACAAGATCTGCTTTAAAATATGCACTGTGGATCAAGTTTTCATTAAGAATATATTTGTAGTTTGCCATATAAGCTTTCCTTCAACCCTGACCAATTTCCCTGTCCCAGCCACTGAAAAATACCCCATAACATGATGCTGCCACCAGCTTGCTTTACTGCAGGGATGAAGGAAATGAGGGCAGGAGAAGTGGTCCCTTCAAGCAGTGCGCTCTGGAAAGCAGAGAGTTAAAACAAAATACTAATGAGCATTAACAAGCCCAATAACAGCTTTACCTGTTGCAGAGTTTGGACTGTTTAACTTTTTCAATTCCAAGGAACACAGTTGAACAGTGCCTGCTTTTCTCCAGACATGACACTTGAGGTGAAAAGTTTAACCTTGGTTTCAACAGACCAGAGAATCCTATTACTCACCGTCTAAGAGTCATTTAGGTGTTTTTACAAACACCAGGCTTTCATGTGTCTTTTACTGAGGAAAGGCTTCTTTCTGGCCACTCTGCTAGAAAGCCCAGACTGGTGAAGAGCTGCAGTGATGATTGACCTTCTGGAAGTTTCTCCCATATACATACAGGGTCTTTGGAGATAAGCCAAAGTGACCATTGGGTTCTTGGCCACCTCTCTTATCAAGGACCTTCTCCCTCACTTACTTAAGGCCCTTTTAGACGGGCCGATGTGTCTCCCTGCCCGAGCGCCGATCAGCGATATCGGCGCTCGGGCAGGGAGCCTTTACACAGCCCGATGAATCGAGCGCCGGGCCGCACGAGTGATCGCTGTATCACTCGTGCGGCCGGGAAGCTCCATACTGTCAGGCGCACATCGCCTGTTTACACAGGCCGATGTGCGCCCGACAGATTGGATCTTTTGTAGAAACCAAAAGATCCAATCAGCCGACGAACGAGCGTTTTGCTCGTTCGTCGGCTGATTAGGGCCACTTTTACACGGGCCGATTATCGGCACTAGCGTTCCTAGGAACGATTTTTCGGCCGATAATCGGCCCGTGTAAAAGGACCTTTAGTTTGACAACCGGTCACGTGACACAAAGGGAGTGGGTCAGCCACTCTGGCAGGACTGTGTTAGTATTAGATAACTAACTCCTTTATTTGTGAGTCTTAAATACTGTGGACTCCACTTTCCATCATGACCCAGTTGTGCGTTTTTTTGTGACATAATTCAGGACTTCAGTATCATCATTTCTGTGCAGTTGTGTTCAGACTGCCCTTAACTGTTCCCCAATCATTGTCAGTTACACTTTGCATAAAAAGGTATTAGTTATGAGTTGGGAAATTCTTCCCTAAGAAGTAAATGACCTCTGATTTCTCTTTTAGGTGGCCGAGAACCTGTCAGGCGATACTCAGGGTACGACACGTAATCCTCTACATCCACTGGCTGGTGGGGTATGCCCATAGGAATCTTAGTATCTAAATGACTAAAGTAGCTAGTTCTGATGTAGATAGACTAGACTATTATTTTATTCATGTCAAGTAATCAGAATCCTAGGGCTAGTTAGGAGTTGTAGTAATAATATCATGTTCCAGTGAAATATGATGAATCCCAAAGATTGTTGATTATTCTATAGTTATATAAGATCTTAAAATAAAACAGAACTCGGCACTCAGTTCATCAATTTGTATGAAATGAGTGCCAGGGTGTGTTTTAGTTGATGGATTAGGATCCTACTAGGGAACCACTACCATGTGGGATTGCCACATGGCCTTGAATATAAACAAGATCTTGATTGAGAAGTTAGCCCCTTAACATGATGTCATCAAAGGCATAACATATGATATCCTAAATCATCACTTTCTATCTTGACGTCTGCAGTTGACTGTTTTTTTTGTGATAACATTGAGAAGTTTCATGCAAGGTAGCAGTGTCATTATTTCTTTGCAGACTGCAACTTATCCATAACTGCTTCCCAATTATTAGGAATCTTGTTGTCTACACTCTCCTAAAGATTTTCTTTATACTCAGGACGGGATTCTCATCTTTTGTGCTACACATACAGTATGACACATTATAGCAAGGTATATGAAGCATTAGCTTTCTATATAACCTATGATACTGTATATCTCCATTGGACAGGGCTCCACAATTAGAAAAATGTGGCTGTCACACCTGTCCACAGTTTGTGTTTTGTATTGTGGCTCAGCCCTATTCCCTTCAATGGAGATGAGTTGCAATTAGAGATGAGCGAGCGTACTCGGGAGCAATTTTCGAGTAGTAGCGTACGCATCTTCTAATCTGTACGCTAATGCGTACGCATCTTGTAATTTGTACACATTAGCGTACAAATTTATAAGATGCGTACTCATTAGTGTACAGATTAGAAGATGCGTATGCATTAGCGTACAGATTATAAAATGCGTACGCTACTACTCGAAAATTGCTCCCAAGTACACTCGGCCGAGCATGCTCGCTCATCTCTAGTTGCAATACCAAAAAAGCCACCTTGATCGTTGGTGGATGAGCCCGACATATTTATGATCATTTATATGCGCTAAGAGCTTCCACTTTATATACTTCATATACTACATAGCAGTTATGCTTTTTTACTTCTTTACTTGTTTATTTCATGTTCATCTTATGTCTCATGGCTTATCTAGTGCTGCTGCCATTTTCTGTTTAGTATTCAATTAGCCAGCAGGTAGCTTGCACCTGACTCTCACCTGTAGGAGGTGCTGTCCGTTTTTTGCAATTATGTATATATAGAGGAGGACTGGCTTCCTCTGGGAATTTAGCACTCCTGTTCACACTGGTGCAGCTTCTGACCAGGTATGGTGTTCTCCTGATATGGGCCTGCCGGTTTGTGTAGGATGCAGGTCAGTGTTAGTGTAGGACTCATCAATTGGAAGCCACCTTGATCGTTGGTGGATGAGCCCGACATATTTATGATCATTTATATGCGCTAAGAGCTTCCACTTTATATACTTCATATACTACATAGCAGTTATGCTTTTTTACTTCTTGTTTATTACATGTTCATCTTATGTCTCATGGCTTATCTAGTGCTGCTGCCATTTTCTGTTTAGTTGCAATACCAGACACAATTCATGGACAGGTGTAGCAGAGTTTCCAGAAGAAAGCAGCTGTGTTTCTAATCCTTGGATTCCCCCTTTAGGGTTCTGTCCTACATCTCTCATCTGTCTCCCATCGCAATGTAGGAGCCGCACTGTTTTGTTAATTTTACAAACAGGGGCATACACAGATATCATAAAGCCTCATAGCAAAACATAGCATGGTCCCCCCAGTGAGAATTTGGACAAAATTACTACATTTTTTTAAGTTAAAGGGGTTGTCTGAGTTATTTTTTTGTTCTTTATATGTTTCTAACTTGTCAGGTATAACAACTTTACCATATACTTTGTGTTACTAAAGCTGCTGGTTTCTCAGAGTTGACTGAGGGTCACATGACCTGTGATGTCAGCTTATCTCCCTGGTCTGTGATGTTTCGTGCACAAGCCTCAGAGTTCAGATAACAGTCTGTAAAAGAGACATCACTGGCCACGCCCCCTTTCTTTGCCGGGCTGCTATCTGCTCTCTCCCTGGATTCCTTCAGATAAAACATTAACCCCTTCAGCCAGAACACACTGAGGGCTCAAGGCTTTACAACAAATAGTAGCTGCAACAGTGAGAGGAGACAAATGCTGGGCAAGGAGCTATAGAGGAATTGTATTGTACAAGAACAGGTAGGGAGAATTTCCTGTGTGTATCAGCAGTGTCATTGTACAGCTGGGACTTGTAGTCCTACACATACAACATGCTGCTGAGTATTCCAGCAGACAGACATGTCACTCAGCACTTGTATTCACTGCCTTTGCAGAGAAGGGGGAGGGGCTGAGATTGTTGTTATTGCATGTAAACAAAGGCCAGAAGAGAACCAGGGAAATGAGGAAATATAGATTTTTTTGCCTAAAACTTGCTGAACTTAGTTATATATTGCTGCCCATCAGATTTACAGTTCTATATTTTTTTTCATAACTTGGACAACCCCTTTAATGTTCTCCATAATTTTATATGATCTATATAGGGGAGCTCTGTTAATATAGATAGATGCACAGTATGAGAGGTGTAGCAATAAATCTCTCGCTTGCCTTCAAAAATATCTTTGCATTGAGTTCCCCCTAGTGGTTTGTGCAGGAAAATGCTATAGATCTAGTTCGGAAAACAGATGAAGAAATTCAGCACTAGGTCATCTCTTACTACAGAGCTCATAGTATTGGCAAGGTCCGCCTCCATGGAGAGTAAGCCACTGGCGATAAATCCAGTAATGATATTATTGTAACATACTAGGTGCCAAGATCCATCTCTCGATTCCAGCAACAGCCACAGTGAATTTTTCAATGGACCTGACCAATTAGAGCACTGGGTGGTCTATTTTTATAACTTGTATATTGGCCTATGTACTTTTTTTTTTTACCTACATGAGAGCACTGTTTCTGATCCTTTATTTTGTCCACAAATTCAGTTGAGACCCCAACTGTTCCTGACTACTGTGTGGGATTACCCTTTGTACTGCATAATTATCACTGCTATACCACTGCTCTTGACATCTGGATTGCCTGACTACTCTTCGGTGTACTGAATCTGTATTCCATACTCGAAAACTACTAGACCACTGTTCCAAACCCTGAACTTTCTGATGGGGCTCTTGCCTCTGCATCAGTAGTGCTTGCTCCTTCTGCATCACCATTGCTGCTTCCCAGATAACCACTCTTACCACACCTCTACCCCAAAGTCAGCTGTACTCTTCTGCTATATCATTGTATGTGACTCTTCCCTACTTGTTCTGGTTCATTACCACTGATACATATACAGAGAGTTAACCATTGGGTACGTTAGAAGCACTCAAGTCCAGGCCCCAACAGAGTAACTCAGATCCATCAGAGTAACTCAAAGTCATGAGAAAAGGATGGGCGAGCTTCAGGTGACTGTCCACAATTATGTTTACCTAGTTCGGGCATGCATGGTTTTTTAATGGCAGCTTGTAATTGGCTGTGCCACAGTCAAGTGACACCTCCAGCTTTTAAAGACTATCAATTAATTGTTGTCGATAAAGGTACTCTATAACTGGAGAGGTAGAGCAATCAATTTATGAGATACAACTAAAAAGATGACACCATTTTGTTCAATCCTAGTGAAGTGACAGTTGGTAAATCCTCTAAGCAGGGGAGATGACACCATGTTGCTGTCACGCGCAGGTGTGGGGAGGAAAACCAAACCAAGCGTAGGAAGGAAAGGAGATTAGGCCTAGAAACTAAGGAAGGAAGATGGACACCTCCTATAGGAAACCCTGGCTCAATCCCTGTCTATCTACCAGTATGAACAGGCCTCAAATGTAGGCAAGTTCATACACAGGAACCTAAACACCGAACTGACCCTATAGGACCCTGGAACTAATGACAGGAATGAGTCTACCTGTTCCTCCAAAAGGAAGGACGAACAGGAGTCTCCCTTAGGCCTAATAACAAAACAACAGGAAAAAGTAACCAAACACACAGAAGGGGAAAGGAGACTTATCTTTCAAAGAAGAAATGGAGGCTCCAGGATCTCAGCTGAAAACCAAACTGCTGCTCACCACAACAACAACTGAAGCTATAAACCGCAAGGAATAGTGGGAGAAGAAGCAATAAATAGGGGATGGACAATTACCACACCAGGAACACCTGAGGGAAAAGGAAAAACATGTCAGATTCTACCACGTGTTGCCAATCTGACAGACCTCTTGTTATCTGTCATAGGAATGTCCATGACAGTACCCCCCCCTTCTACAGGTGACCTCCGGGCACCCCAGACCAACTTTGTCCGGATGAGACCTGTGAAAAGCTTTCACAAAACGACTGGCATTCGCGTCAGATGTCGGTACCCACGTCCTCTCCTCTAGACCATAACCCTTGCAGTGAACAAGATATTGAAGAGTTCTACGTAGAACTCGAGAGTCAATAATCTTGGCGGTCTGGAATTCCAAACTGCCATCCATCATGACAGGCGCGGGTGGCAAGGGAGATGGCTCCAAAGGTTCAACATATCTCTTTGACAAAGATCTGTGAAATACATTGTATTTGAAATACATTATGAATTTTCAGGGCCTGAGGAAGTTCAAGACGAAATGCTACAGGATTAATAATGGCAGTGATCTTATATGGACCAATAAATCTTGGACCCAACTTCCAAGAAGGAACTTTCAACTTAATGTTTCTTGTGGATAGCCACATAGAATCATCCACTCTTAGGTCCGGACCATTCATACGTTTCCTGTCAGCCACACGTTTGTACTTGTTGCCCATATTTAACAAGTTACTTTGAATTTTCCACCATATAGATGACAATGATGACGAAAAACGTTCTTCCTCAGGGAAACCAGAGTTATCTGAACCAGAAAAAATTCACTGGTGCATCAGCACCTCTGCCCAGTTAGGCATACTTTGTTATTAGACACTATTTTGTGATCACTTCCTATTTTGTGATCGCTTCAATATTGTGCTCTATTACAGATACCTCTGCTGATAAAGGTCCTGTTGGACCGAAACTTTCGGAGATTTATTACATTTTGTGGTGTTTCTCTGTTTCATGGACATATTGTAGTCCTGTAATTGTGGATAATTTTCTGGACATATTGTAGTCCTATAATTAGAAATGAACAAGATTGAGCATTTTCCATGAGAGCCGCAAAATTCCTCCAACTTGTAAAAAGACTGTAATATACTGAAAAGGCAATTACATGCATTCTTCTTATCCTCTTCTTCTTGATAAGATACAGAACATTTAGTACTAATGTTAGCAACACTAGCAAACAGGACAACTGTTTTCATATATTAGTGACCAAACTATTCCTCCTTTCTGAATATACTTTCCCTCATTCTACAATCTAACTTTACTTCTAAACTTTAAAGTATAATTCATGGGGTAAATAAGAAAAAGGGAAAGTTTTCTGTTATGAAGCACTCTAGGCCCCCATCTGATGACAAATCCATAATAAACGATCCACCAGATCAATCTCTGGAGAACTTTGGAGATGGACCATCCACTTTAATGGATACATTATTCCACTCGAGGGTTAATACAAATAAAAAGTTGAAACATCATCCCAGACCACAAGACACCATCTAATGCCTCCCTAGATCCATCTCTGTCTATATTTGAAGGTCCTTTTCACAAAATAATATAATAAAATTGTAAAAAATAGTGAAAAAAATAAAAATAGACATATTAGGTATCGCTGCGTCCGTATCGACCGGCTCTATAAAAATATCACATGATCCACCCTGCCAGGTGAATGCAATAAAAAAAAAACTGTGCCAAAACAGCCTTTTTTTGGTCACCTTCCCTTACAAAAAGTGAAATAGCAGGCGATCAAAAAGGCGTATTTACCCCAAAATGGTACCAATCAAACCGTCATCTCGTCCCGAGATGTGTAAAACTTTCCAAAAATAAAAATGTTTGACATATTGGGTATCGCCGCGTCCGTAACAACCTGCTCTATAAAACTATTACATGAGATGGCCCCCCAGGTGAATGCTGTAAAAAAAAATTTAAAAAAACTATGCCATAACAGCCATTTTTTTTCACCTTGCCTCACAAAAAGTGTAATAGCAGGCGATCAAAAAGTCTTATGTACCCCAAAATGGTACCAATGAAAATGTCACCTTGTCCCGCAAAAAAATGTGCCCCCACATAAGACAATAACTCAAAAAAATAAAAATCAATAGCTTCCGCAAACCAATCCATCAAAATCTGTGCTGCAAAATCCATATGGCGCTCCTTCTGTTCTGAGTCCTGCCATGTGCCCCCACAGCAGTTTACCACCACATATGGGGTGTTGCCGTATTCAGGAGAAAATGGGGAACAAATTATGGGGTGCTTTTCTCCTGTTACCCCTTGTGAAAATTAAAAATTTGGGGCTAAAGCAACATTTTATTGGAAACTTTTCATTTTCACAGCCAAGTGTTTCCAAATTCCATAAAACGCTTAGGGGGTCAAAGTGGCAAGTACCCCCCTTAATATATTCTTTGAAGGGTGTAGTTTCCAAAATGCGGTCACTTTTTGAGGGTTTCCACTGTAGGGGTACGTCAGGGTCTCTCAATTACAAAATGGTGCCTAAAAACCATTCTAGCAAAATCTGCCTCCAAAATCCGTATGGCGCTCCTTTTCTTCTGACCACTGCCACAAACCCATAGAGACGTTTACCACCACATATGGGGTATTTCTGTAAACTGCAGAATCAGAGTAATGTATATTGAGGTTTAGTTTGCTGTTAACCCTTGCTGCTTTGCAAGAAAAAATTAACATGAATAATCTACCAAAAAAGTGAAATTTTGAAATTTCACCTCCATTTTCCATTAATTCTTGTGGAACACCTCAAGGGTTAACAAAGTTTGTAACAGCAGTTTTTTATAATTTGAGGGGTGTAGTTTCTAAAATGTGGTCATTTATGGGTGGTTTCCATTACGTAAGGCCCTCAAAATCACTTTATATCTGAATTGGTGCTTAAAAAAATGGTTTTGGAAATTTTGTTGAAAATTTGAAAAATGGCTTCTAAACTTCTAAGCCTTCTAACGTCCCAAAAAAGTAAAATGACATTTATAAAATGATGCCAACATAAAGAAGACATATGGGGTATGTAAAATCATAACTATTTTTGGAGGTATTACTATATATTTTGAAAGTAGAGAAATTGAAATTTGGAAATTTTTCCAAATTTTTGGTTAATTTGGTATTTTTTAATAAATAAAAATGAAATATTTTGCCACAAATTTACTACTGTCGTGAATCACAATATGTGACGAGAAAACAATCTCAGAATGGCTTGGATAAGTAAAAGCGTTCCAAAGTTATTACCACATAAAGTGACACATGTCAGATTTGAAAAAAAATGGCTTGGTCAGGAAGGTGAAAACAGGCCCGGGGTTGAAGGGGTTAAAGTGAAGGCTAACTGGAGAGATTGTATCTTATTTGATGGCTGAAGATTGGCAGGAGGCTCGCCTTCCATTGTGTTCCCATCCCCTAATAACAAGTTGCTACAGCTTTTCCTTCTGCATCGCTGTTACCTATCCCCCACAAGGTCACATAAGATGGGAAGATTAACACATACTGTAGTGGATATCATAGATGCTCAGACACACATGCGGATTTCTAGCATATGATCTGGGCGTGTTTTTATTTACAGTCCTTTTGGCAGAGTGTCACCGATCTCTTATCTCAGGTGGAGGAAGACTGGCCTCACCACACTCGTATTTTTCTGCGGGAGTCATTATTTTTAGCCAGGAAAGCAGTAGCTTTGACATGGATTGTGGACTATCACCCTACCCTTAGCCAATGGAAATCTCTTGTGAATCATGTTATTCCCTATGAGAATATAGTGTACAATATATAGGCGATGGCCACAGAAATTCAGGAAAGTGTGTACGCAAACCGACCTTAGGATGTGATCTCCTAATAGTTCTGAAGTTGAATGAGCCAACTTGAGGTCATGACACAGAGACACATACAAAATGTGTGCCTCGCAATGCCCTTCTTTATTATAATGAGCAGTACACGTATTTATACACACAGAAAGCAGTAAAAGTATCATAGTGTAAACAAGCTTTGAGTTACTATGTTTAGTTTGAAATAAGAAAATGAACGATCAACATGGGGTTAGTAGGGGACAACAGTAGAATTTGTACTTCTCCAAGGATAAACCCCCCTCCCCCCATCTAAGTGCATGTTATACATAGATATAAATGCTTTATACTTTCCCTCACAAAAGTATGGGGGTGTGGTGTGCTTTACCTCTAATTAACCCAGATATCAATGTAATAAATGCTGCAATGTCCAGTTATGTATGATGACTGTTTCCTGTGTTATTGTTTAATAAAAAATAGTACATATAAGGAATACAACTTGTTATTTTGTATGACTGGAAAAAAATGAATAATACGTCATACCTCCGAACTTTTGAAAATAAGGAAGAGTGACATTATGTGCAATTTTTTCAGCACTAGGCCATTCCTCCTTTATGCCATCACACAGTAGTTATGACCAGATAGGTGCCCCCTCACAGTAGTTATGGCCATTTATGTGTTCCCTGACAAAAATATGCCCAGTAAAGTGCCCCCTGACAGTAATATGCCCAGTAAAGTGCCCTCTGATAGTAATATGCCCAGTGCCCCATGACACCATGAACTCCGGAAGGCTGTTCCTCTACCGAAACAGCCTGCTGCAACAGTTTATTGCTAGTGTGAAACTAGCCATAGTAGAACATAGTGCCCATATTGTACATACTAAGTTCATGGCATACCACTTTCCTAAGGTTGTACAGCTCACCATCTTGAGATTAAGAGGTTCATGATTCAGAATCCAATTGGGTTATGATTCACCCTTGCTTTAGTATTGAAATTAAAACCTCTATGGCTTGGTGATAATAGGTTATAGTTAGTGTTGAGCAAATTGAAGTTGATGAAGTGGAATTCAATATGAATTTCAGGGAAATGTGATTTGTCACAAAGTCGAATTTCCATGTGCTTTCTAAAATGGCTGCGGCACATGTTAGAAAGAGTAAGTAAGAAGCCCGAGAATGAAGGATCACTCATAATGCCATACAGACAGCCAATCAGCAGCTAGCTAGCCCCTGTGATGTCACAGCCGTATAAAATGCCTCATCCAGCCCGGTCTCCCCCATTTTCCAATGAACTTAGTACACGTTTCAGACACAGTGATTGAAAAGACTTTATTTAAAAAATATTACTTTTGAGCAGTTCAGGAAGAGCAGTCTGATACTACTGATTTTTTTTTTTTTTTGGGGGGGGGGGGGGCTTCACGTTCTTTTTTATACATAATCCAATCCGTTAATCCTTAATTATGTAATTGGGGTGACATTATGGCCTGATTTTAAAGATTTTAGGGTGCTCACGTTCATTTTCACATAATTCACTTCTTTAATCCTTAATTGTGTAACAGAGGTGATATTGTGGCCTGATACAGATTTTAGGGTGTTCAAGTTCTTTTATACTTAAGTAAATCCGTTAATCCTTAATTGTGAAATTGTGGCCTGATACTACAGATTTTAGGGTGTTCAAGTTCTTTTATACATAAGTAAATCCGTTAATCCTTAATTGTGTAATTGGGGTGAAATTGCGGCTTGATACTACAGATTTTAGGGTGTTCAAGTTCTTTTATACATATGTAAATCCGTTCATCCTTAATTGTGTAATTGGGGTGAAATTGTGGCCTGATACTACAGATTTTAGGGTGTTCATTTTCTTTTATACATAAGTACATCCGCTGCTGCACGTTCTTTATACCTGAAGCTAAATTGACCTATAAGTTCACACTTGAGTTATTTGGTCAGTTTTGGCCCCGTAACTTATCAAACAAGTGAAGTGTTAACTGATTCTAAGAGTGACGCCTGTCAACTGCCTGTCATTCTGACGCTCAGTAACTGTTTCACTACCACAGCAGGCTTGAAGAAGGCTAAAGAGTAGCCGAAATGTCGCATAGCATTGGGCTGTCTGCTATTTGAAATGCTACCAATGGATTAAAGTTATCAAGTTTCTTCACCAACTGGGATGCTGTTTCTATTTTTTCTTTAGGGAGCTGTTTGGCTGCTTTGGTAGCCTTGGGCCTTCTGAAGACTCCAAGGCCTGTCATAGGAAAATTCCTATAGGCTGCAAAGTCCTCTAGGGGGCTTAAAATAAGTGTAAAAAAGTGAAAAAAAGGCTTTAAAAATCTAAACAAATTAAAAAAAAGCTGTAAAAATTCAAATCACTCCTTTCCCAATTTTAAAAATAAAAAAATAAAATGTAAGGATCATTGGTATTGCCACATCCCAAAACACCCATACTATTAAAATATAAAAGTATTTATCCCATACAGTGAACGGCGTAAGGAAAAAAAAATCAAAATGGCCAATTCGCAATTTTTGGTCACTTCACACCCCCAAAAAATGTAATAAAAAGTGATCAAAGAGTCATACACAACTCAAAATGATATGAATATAAACTACACATTACCTCACAAAACACAAAGCCCTCACATAGCTCCATAGACATAAAAAAGGAATGAAGGTCAAAATATGGCAATGTAAAGAAAAAAAATATTTAAAATTAAGTTATTTTTTAAACTATTAAAACACAAGAAAAAACTATATAAAATATCATTTTGCTGTAATTTTACTGATCAGCAGAATTAAGAATGGTGACATTGGAAAGTATAACTTATTCAGCAGAAAAAAATAAAAAAAAATGGCTCCAGGAAGGCAAGGAGTAAAAAACAAAAGAAAAAAAGAAAATCACTGTATCAGAAATGGTTTAAAAAAGAACTGCCATAATTTTTAAGCCTCTTTTACACGAATGATACGGATTGGCTCTGGATGCATTCAGGGTGTGTTCAATGAAACTCGAACCATTTTGCAAGCAAGTTCAGTCATTTTTTTTGTGTTCAGTTATTCAGTTTTTTCCACGCAGGTGCAATGTGTTTTAATGCATTTTTCACGCATGTGATAAAAAACTGAAGGTTTACAAACAACATCTCTTAGCAGCCATCAGTGAATAACGCACCCGGACTTGCTTCCGGGTGCAATGGGTTTTTCAGTGAAGCCCCATTCACTTCTATGGGGCCAAGGCTGCATGAAAAATGCAGAATATATAACATGCTGTGTTTTTTCACACAACGCAGAACTTATGCGTGAAAAAAACGCTCATGTACACAGACCCATTGAAATGAATGGGTCAGGATTTAGTGAGGGTGCTATGCGTTCACCCGTGCGGAAAACTCGCTCGTGTGAAAAGCTCGTGCCTTAAGCGTTTTTGAGGTTGTTTTCACCATTGACGTCAATGGAAAAGGGGTAAAATACATTGATGAGTAGATGGCCTATCTGTAGTGTATTTGGCTGAATTTACACCAGAAAAAACTTCAAAGCTGCCTTATTGTCTATTAGAAAAACCTTATTAACCTTACACTATGCTGACACTATAAACTCCTTCACTCTATTATTATGGTTTTCTGATATATATCAAAACTCAGTCCTATAGCAAACACATGATGATATGAAAATGAATTGTGAGAAATGCAGCTCTACCACATCTACTATGAAGTAAAATAAATGACAAATGTGGCCTTTTATCACCATCTAGTGGTGAAAATAGGATAGTGCTCTTTGTTCCTCCATATTCAATACAACTATTTCAAGCACCATTTTTTGCCTAATGCTCAAGAAATTGTTTTGATACTTAGGCAATGTAGATCTGTACCATTAAAGGGTAGAAAACGGTTTAATATCCACTTATACACTGGCATGTCATATGGCCTATTAGTAGGGCGATGGTGGCAAGCTGATGATCGTCATTGTTTCAAATAATTTTGCCATGACCATCAGATGCATTAAAGATTATGCTGTCTCTATTTTCCCCATATGGAGTTAGAATATTAGTAGATTATGCCAGATGCAGATAATGGGACATATTTACTCATGCTGTCTAATGATTGGTCCAGAAAGTGATAGATCTGGCACATTTTGCTATGAGGTTTTCTTTTACTTATGTAGACTCTTAATTGGCTTACTTTAAACTGGTTCATGACAATTTTGCAGTAATTACAACTTTAACCAAGGCTAACCAAGCCATGGAAAAGGTGTGTCGAACATGGCGTACACACTCAATTTTTTGGCGCAAAACATTAGTCTGCATGAAAAAACTTTGGTGAAGATTTATCAAGTTCAGCACTGGAACTATACAGCTCTGTCAACCTTGTAGTTGAGAGAGCTTGGTACTAAAAGTGCTGCTCCCATTGAAGCCTAAGGATAGGCCATCACGTAGTAAAAGCTGGACAATCCTTCTACACTGTGTGCAGAATTATTAGGCAAGTTGTATTTGAGAGGATTCTTTTTATTATTGAACAACATCTATGTTCTCAATCAACCCAAAAGACTCATAAATATCAAAGCTTAATATTTTTGGAAGTTGGAGTGTTTTTTTTTTAGATTTGGGTTCTTAGGAGGATATCTGTTTGTGCAGGTAACTATTACTGTGCAGAATTATTAGGCAACTTAATAAAAATCAAATATATACCCATCTCACTTGTTTATTTTCACCAGGTAAACCAATATAACAAAACAAAGTTTAGAAATAAACATTTCTGACATTCAAAAACAAAAAAAAATCAGTGACCAATATAGCCACCTTCCTTTACGATGACACTCAAAAGCCTTCCATCCATAGATTCTGTCAGTTGCTTGATCTGTTTACGATCAACATTGCGTGCAGCAGCCACCACAGCCTCCCAGACACTGTTCCGAGAGGTGTACTGTTTTCCCTCCCTGTAGATCTCACATTTTATGAGGGACCACAGGTTCTCTATGGGGTTCAGATCAGGTGAACAAGGGGGCCATGTCATTATTTTTTCTTCTTTTAGACCTTTACTGGCCCGCCCGCTGTGGAGTATTTGGATGCCTGTGATGGAGCAATGTCCTGCATGAAAATCATGTTTTTCTTGAACGATACTGACTTCTTCCTGTACCACTGCTTGAAGAAGGTGTCTTCCAGAAACTGGCAGTAGGTCTGGGAGTTGAGCTTCACTTCATCCTCAACCCAAAAAGGTCCCACAAGTTCATCTTTGATGATACCAGCCCATACCAGTACCCACCTCCACCTTGCTGGCGTCTGAGTCGGAGTGGAGCTCTCTGCCCTTTACTGATCTAGCCTCGGGCCCATCCATCTGGCCCATCAAGAGTCACTCTCATTTCATCAGTCCATAAAACCTTAGAAAAATCAGTCTTAAGATATTTCTTGGCCCAGTCTTGACGTTTTATCTTATGGAAGCGATTCTTCTCATAGAAATGAATGGGGCAGTTAGGTGTAATTACACCTACTCACCACTACCCCGTTATGGCCAGCATGTAAACAGTGAAGAGGAGGCAGCGCTGATACGGCGCGCGCCTCCTCTTCAAACAGCTGATCGGCGGGGGTGCCGGGTGTCGGACCCCCGCCGATCTGATATTGATGACCTATCCTGAGGACAGGTCATCAATATATATGACTCGGAAAACCCCTTTAAAGCTGGGAGCTTCAGTTCATTATGAACCCCTCTGTCAGTCATGAAGAGGGCTTGGGTGCCCCCTGGACATCCACCCACTGGGACATTTCCCAGCGGGTGGATGCCTTGTGGCAAACTGCAAATGGGACTTCTTATGGCTTGCTTTCAAAAATGGCTTTCTTCTTGCCACTCTTCGAGAAAGACCTGATATGTAGAGTACACAACAAATAGTTGCCCTGTGGACAGATTCTCCCACCTGAGCTGTGGATCTCTGCAGCTCCTTCAGAGTAACCATGGGCCTCTTGGCTGCTTCTCTAATTTATGCTTTTCTTGCCTGGGCTTTCAGTTTAGGTGGACAGACATGTCTTGGTAGGTTTGCAATTGTGCCATACTCCTTCAATTTTCGAATGATGGATTGAACAGTGACTCCTACCAATCAGACGTACTGACTGCACAACTCCTTTAAGCAAATGAAGTAGTCAGATAGTTTGCTGACAGTTTAGTGCAATTGTAATCCTTGGAAGGCATAAGGAGTGCAGAGATTACAGTTACACTAGTACTATAACTTGGCTTATATAATAGAGTGTAACTAATCTACTATTTAAAATACAATAGTAGCATAGATACGGTTCCAAGCTCATTACATAAATACAGCATCAGAACCAAGCTTAGTACATATATACAACACCAGAACCAAATAACATAAATACAGCACCAAAACAAATCTCAGTACATAAATACAGCAACAGAGCAAATCTCAGTACATAAATACAGCAACAGAACAAATCTCAGTACATAAATACAGCACCAAAACCAAATATAAATACAATACAGCATCAAAACCTAACAATCTAACAAGCCAATGCTCAGCACATAAATATAGCACCAGAACCAAGTTCAGTACATAAATCCCCCAAAAATGATTTATCATAGTTAGAGATGAGCGAGTAGTGTTCGATCGAGCTGGTATTCGATCGAATACTACGCTATTTGGCGTACTTGATTTCGTTCAAGTATAACGGCGATGGCGCACTTAGAATTCGTTTCCCCTCCCACCTTCCCTGGCGCTCTTTTTCCACCAATCACCATGCAGGGGGGGTATGACAGGCACGCTGAGCACGCTGGCAGCGCGAAAACGGCGTCTACATGCATTGGCTGGAAAAACCATGTGACCTCGAATATTAAAAACTCAGCTCTTCCTGCTCGTACGCATATGCTGCGTGAACTTAGTCAGGGACAGAGGCTGGAGAAGGGAGAGACAGGTTTTAGCTGTTGGACAGGCAGGAGCGTGATTAAAAGCCCTTATCAGGGCTACTATAGTGCAGTACAGTGATAGCTTTACTACAATATAGACTTTACAGAGAACGGCTGCTGTATTCAGGGATAGCTGCTGGAGTAGGGACAGAGAGAGGCATTAGTGGTGTATTAGGTGCTCTGCTACATACCAAACTATATTTGGCACTACTGCTGTGTACCTTGATCTATAAAATATATAGGCCTTATACTAGGCAACTGTACTGTGCGTTCTCTTGCAAAATTATTTAAATACCTGGTGTTTATACCCACCGTCTGAAAAGTTAGTACACGGCTGTGTACCTTGAACTATAAAATATATAGGCCTTATACTAGGCAACTGTACTGTGCGTTCTCTTGCAAAATTATTTAAATACCTGGTGTTTATACCCACCGTCTGAAAAGTTAGTACACGGCTGTGTACCTTGAACTATAAAATATATAGGCCTTATACTAGGCAACTGTACTGTGCGTTCTCTTGCAAAATTATTTAAATACCTGGTGTTTATACCCACCGTCTGAAAAGTTAGTACACGGCTGTGTACCTTGAACTATAAAATATATAGGCCTTATACTAGGCAACTGTACTGTGCGTTCTCTTGCAAAATTATTTAAATACCTGGTGTTTATACCCACCGTCTGAAAAGTTAGTACACGGCTGTGTACCTTGAACTATAAAATATATAGGCCTTATACTAGGCAACTGTACTGTGCGTTTCTCTTGCAAAATTATTTAAATACCTGGTGTTTATACCCACCGTCTGAAAAGTTAGTACACGGCTGTGTACCTTGAACTATAAAATATATAGGCCTTATACTAGGCAACTGTACTGTGCGTTCTCTTGCAAAATTATTTAAATACCTGGTGTTTATACCCACCGTCTGAAAAGTTAGTACACGGCTGTGTACCTTGAACTATAAAATATATAGGCCTTATACTAGGCAACTGTACTGTGCGTTCTCTTGCAAAATTATTTAAATACCTGGTGTTTATACCCACCGTCTGAAAAGTTAGTACACGGCTGTGTACCTTGAACTATAAAATATATAGGCCTTATACTAGGCAACTGTACTGTGCGTTCTCTTGCAAAATTATTTAAATACCTGGTGTTTATACCCACCGTCTGAAAAGTTAGTACACGGCTGTGTACCTTGAACTATAAAATATATAGGCCTTATACTAGGCAACTGTACTGTGCGTTCTCTTGCAAAATTATTTAAATACCTGGTGTCTATACCCACCGTCTGAAAAGTTAGTACACGGCTGTGTACCTTGAACTATAAAATATATAGGCCTTATACTAGGCAACTGTACTGTGCGTTCTCTTGCAAAATTATTTAAATACCTGGTGTTTATACCCACCGTCTGAAAAGTTAGTACACGGCTGTGTACCTTGAACTATAAAATATATAGGCCTTATACTAGGTAACTGTACTGTGCGTTCTCTTGCAAAATTATTTAAATACCTGGTGTTTATACCCACCGTCTGAAAAGTTAGTACACGGCTGTGTACCTTGAACTATAAAATATATAGGCCTTATACTAGGCAACTGTACTGTGCGTTCTCTTGCAAAATTATTTAAATACCTGGTGTTTATACCCACCGTCTGAAAAGTTAGTACACGGCTGTGTACCTTGAACTATAAATATATAGGCCTTATACTAGGCAACTGTACTGTGCGTTCTCTTGCAAAATTATTTAAATACCTGGTGTTTATACCCACCGTCTGAAAAGTTAGTACACGGCTGTGTACCTTGAACTATAAAATATATAGGCCTTATACTAGGCAACTGTACTGTGCGTTCTCTTGCAAAATTATTTAAATACCTGGTGTCTATACCCACCGTCTGAAAAGTTAGTACACGGCTGTGTACCTTGAACTATAAAATATATAGGCCTTATACTAGGCAACTGTACTGTGCGTTCTCTTGCAAAATTATTTAAATACCTGGTGTTTATACCCACCGTCTGAAAAGTTAGTACACGGCTGTGTACCTTGAACTATAAAATATATAGGCCTAATACTAGGCAACTGTACTGTGCGTTCTCTTGCAAAATAATTTCACGGCTGTGAAGGCAAAATATTGTAACAAAAAAAAAAAAAATGCGGAGGGGGGCTAGCGGAATAGGACGTGGACGAGGACGGGGGCGCGGAAATGCTGTTGGGGGCCTTGTTGAAGCCAGTGGGGATACAATGCGTGCTGGTGAGGGTCAGCCAGGATCCCGCTCATCCAGAATCCCTGCCTTTATGGGACAGTTAAGCAGGGGGCGGGTTACACCGCTGTTGAGGCCTGAGCAGGTTGAACAGGTGGTGCAATGGATAGCCGATAGCGCTTCCACACAGTTGTCCACCAGCCAGTCATCCACACAGTCTCACTCTGACCCTCCTTCCTCCACACCTGGCCAACAGAGTCATCCCACCATTGACCCCTCCCAGGAGCTCTTTTCGGGTCTTTTTTCAGATGTGCCGGAAGAATCCCAGGAGCTAGCAGAGGAATTTGTTTGTAGTGATGCCCAAACACTTGAGTTTTTCGCCATCTCCTGCTGATGTGGACCCTGAGCCAGCATCTGTTATCATGAGCGATGATGATGATGAGACGCAGTTGCCATCAAGGGAGGCTGTTGGAATGTCCAGTGGGCAGGAGGAGGAGCAGAGTGAGGAAGTTGAGGTGGTGGATGACGAAATGACCGACCCCACTTGGCCAGGGGTGATGTCCAGCGAGGAAAGCAGTGGGAGAGGTGGTGGTCTGCGCAGCACCGAAAAAAGGCAGCAAGAGGCAGAGGGATGTCCAGAGGCAGAGGGATGTCCACAGGCAGAGGGATGTCCAGAGGCAGAGGACAGTCCAGACAGAGAAGTGAGGCCACAGCCAGCAGGGCCGAAGCTGTTCCCGGCAGCGGGCAGTCGCGCGAAGCTCCCCCATCGAGGCCTCGTACTTCTGTGGTGTGGAGATTTTTTAATGTTTGTGCGGATGACAAACTGAGCGCGGTTTGCACACTCTGCCACTCAAAACTGAGTAGGGGCTCTGAGAAGAGCAATCTGAC
>ONZH01013177.1:0-17440 GCA_900303285.1 Rhinella marina | reverse complement strand
AAGAGGTCTCACCTCTTTGGCCTCCACATAATTTTGAAGAGGTCTCACCTCTTGGGCCTACAAACAATTTTTCTCATGCCTCACCTCTTGGGCCTACAAACAATTTTTAAGAGGTCTCACCTCTTGGGCCTACAAACAATTTTTATTATGGCTCACCTCTTGGGCCTTAATACAATTGTTAAGAGGTCTCACCTCTTGGGCCTACAAACAATTTTTAAGAGGTATCACCTCTTGGGCCTACAAACAATTTTTATTATGGCTCACCTCTTGGGCCTACAAACAATTTTTAAGAGGTCTCACCTCTTGGGCCTCCACATCATTTTTAAGAGGTCTCACCTCTTTGGCCTCCACATAATTTTGAAGAGGTCTCACCTCTTGGGCCTACAAACAATTTTTCTCATGCCTCACCTCTTGGGCCTACAAACAATTTTTCTCATGGCTCACCTCTTGGGCCTACAAACAATTTTTATCATGGCTCACCTCTTGGGCCTACAAACAATTTTTAAGAGGTCTCACCTCTTTGGCCTCCACATAATTTTGAAGAGGTCTCACCTCTTGGGCCTACAAACAATTTTTCTCATGCCTCACCTCTTGGGCCTACAAACAATTTTTATTATGGCTCACCTCTTGGGCCTTAATACAATTGTTAAGATGTCTCACCTCTTGGGCCTACAAACAATTTTTAAGAGGTCTCACCTCTTGGGCCTACAAACAATTTTTATTATGGCTCACCTCTTGGGCCTTAATACAATTTTTAAGAGGTCTCACCTCTTTGGCCTCCACTTAATTTTTTCGAGGGCTCACCTCTTGGGCCTCCACTTAATTTTTTCGAGGGCTCACCTCTTGGGCCTCCATATAATTTTTTCGAGGGCTCACCTCAAGCTAACTTTGCGCACTCATTAAAATATTTTCACAACAAGGACCTAAGAGCCCTCGATGGGAGAGCCTTGTGTGGGAGCCTGTTATAGGGAAGAGATGCGGCCCTGCGGGCTCTAGCCTGCCTTCTCCATGAGCCTCTGGCCAGCCCACGGCCTCTTCCTGCCTTTTGCGGTCCTACGCATCCCTCAACATCCCCACTGCTTTACCTGCTAGACATGACACTGGGCCAGGTCGGGTCACTGACATCTCAAGCGCCAACAATTTGGGCATTTTAAGGCTTCTGCATGTGTTTGAGTTGTTTTTACATTTTAAAGAAGACATGTCTGACAACATCTCACACACACACACAATGACAATTAGGGGTGGGGTCTATTTGCTTTCCCCTTTGCCTATGCCATCTGTGGTTGTCATAGGCAACGTGATTTTAAGGGGTGCAGAATTTTATCTTCTTTTTTGTCTAGTTTGGCTTGGGGTCCATGGCAATGTAGAGGAAATAAGGTTTCCTTGTATGGTCTCACTTTACAGAGAGGTTACATTGTCTTTGGAGTGTATTGTTGAGAGGCTGTGATAGTGGCGTAATAGTGCGACTTGGGCGCGTTATATGCACCCAGACATGCTTCCCCTGCTGTCCCAGTTGCATTCCAGCAGTGTTGGCATCCTTTTCTGAGGTTTCAGGGTGGACTTGGTGACCTCCAAGTGGTCGAATTGAGATTTCCAAGTGGCGAGCATTTTTTTCCCATAGACTTTAATGGGATTCGATATTCGGTCGAATAGTCGAATTTCGCGGTCTATTCGAATCGAATTTCGAACTTTCGAATATTTCACTACTCGCTTATCTCTAGTTGGAACCAAAGATCTGAAATTTGGACTCATCAGACCAAAGCACAGATTTCCATTGGTCTAATGTCCATTCCTTGTGTTCTTTAGCCCAAACAAGTCTCTTCTGCTTGTTGCCTGTCCTTAGCAGTGGTTTCCTAGCAGCTATTTTACCATGAAGGCCTGCTGCACACAGTCTCCTTGTGGGGCCTACCTCGGTCACTTTCTCTCAGACGTACTATGCCTCCTCCTCTGACCCCTCCTCCTCCTCCACCTCCTCCTCTGAATTACCATCCGTGGGCATGGCGCCTTCAGTCGGTAGCTCTAGGCGCAGCAGCAGTGCCGTGGGTAAGCGCCAGCAAGCGGTGCTCAAAATGCTGAGCTTAGGTGACAAAAGGCAGACCGCCCAAGAGCTGTTACAGGGCATCAAGGCGCAGACCGATGTGTGGCTGGCACCACTGAACCTCAAGCCAGGCATGGTTGTGTGTGACAACCTGGTGGCGGTTGTGCAACTCGGCAGACTGACACATGTGCCATGCCTGGAACACGTGTTCAATCTAATAGTTCAGCGGTTCCTCAAGACATACCCCAATCTGTCTGATTTGCTCACCAAGGTGCGCTGCATCTGTGCGCATTTCCGCAAGTCAACCACAGATGCTGCCACTCTCAGGGCAGCGCAGCGCCACCTACAACTGCCCGCTCACCGACTGTTGTGCGACGTGCACACGAGATGGAATTCGACATTAAACATGTTATCCAGAGTTTACCAGCAGCGCAGAGCGATTGTAGACTGCCAGATGTCAACTTCCACCAGAACTGGTAGTCAGGTCAGTCAGATTCCTCAAGTCTACAATGAGGAGTGGACGTGGATGTCTGATATCTGCCAGGTGTTGAGCAACTTTGAGGAGTCAACACAGATGGTCAGCGGCGATGCCGCCATTATCAGCCTCACCATCCCACTGCTTTGCCTGTTGAAAAAATCACTGCTCAGCATCAAGTCGGATGCTTTGTGCTTGTCACAAGAGACGGTGGAGGAAGATACGTCGCTTGATAGCAAGAGCACCCTCCGGTCTGTTTCTCAGCGCGTATCGGAGGAGGGGGATGAGGATGAGGAGGAAGAGGAGGAGAATGTCGGCGAGACAGTAGAGGGTACCAGTGCTCAGTCCTTAACTTTTGAGCATGTATGGGCTGAAGAGGAGGACTTGGAGGAGGAGGAAATGGAGAGTCAGGCCAGTGAGGAGAGGGAATTCTTACGTGTTGGGACTCTGGCGCACATGGCAGATTTCATGTTAGGCTGCCTATCCCGTGACCCTCGCATTAGAAGCATTTTTTCAAACACCGATTACTGGGTGTTCACTCTCCTGGACCCACAGTACAAGCAGAACCTTTCCACTCTCATCCCTGCAGAGGAAAGGAGTATGAGAGTGAATAGATATCAACAGGCCCTGGTGCACAAACTGAAACAATTCTTCCCATCTGACGCCGCTAGCGGCAGAGGGAATGGGTCTGTGGGCCAAGTAGCGGGGGAGAGGAGGCGAGCAGGCAGCTTGTCCAGCACTGGCAGGGGAACGCTCTCCAAGGCCTTTGCCAGTTTTATGTCACCCCAGCAAGACACTGTCACCTGTCCCCAGTCTGGGCAGAGTAGGGGGGAGCTGTACAGAAATATGGTGAGGGAATACCTAGCTGACCATACCAACGTCCGTAGCGATCACTCTGCTCCATACAACTACTGGGTTTCAAAGCTGGACACGTGGCCTGAACTGGCGCTGTGCGCCTTGGAGGTGCTGGCCTGCCCTGCCGCTAGCGTGCTGTCAGAGCGGGTATTCAGTGCAGCTGGTGGCGTCATCACCGATAAGTGTACAAGCCTGTCAACTGACAGCGCTGACAGGCTGACGCTTATTAAAATGAACAAAGCCTGGATTTCACCGGAATTCAAATCTCCTCCGGGGGAAAGCAGCTAAAGATTAACATTACTTATGTATCCGATTCCTCTTCTCTACTCCACCTACTTTTCCTCCTGCTCCATGTCGTCTTTGCCTAACGCTGACCAAAAAAACGCCATTTTTTTAGAGGTCCACTCTTCAAACAATTTTTCCAGAGGTCCACCTACAAGCCCTCTCTCCAAACAATTTTTCCGGAGGTCCACCTACAGGCCCTCTCTCCAAACAATTTTTCCGGAGGTCCACCTACAGGCTCTCTCTCCAAACAATTTTTCCGGAGGTCCACCTACAGGCCCTCTCTCCAAACAATTTTTCCGGAGGTCCACCTACAGGCCCTCTCTCCAAACAATTTTTCCGGAGGTCCACCTACAGGCCCTCTCTCCAAACAATTTACGTCTTTTTTCTATCTTTCTCTCTCTCCAAACTATTTTACCGGATAGCTGCCATATACGGTATTAAACACCTGTGTCTCACCATTGTCCACCACCTTCTCAGACAACACTGGTAAATCCCCACTGTCAGCACACGGAGACTGCAAAAGGTCTTGCTAATTGGGGCAGAGAATGCTTTGGGGTAGCACATCAGAGAAGGGGTGACTATGGGGTTCCAGGGAGTACGTGACCACATGCAATCTCCATCCAAAAAGTCATACTGAGGCTCACCACCATGCTTTACACTGCAATCTTATTACTGAGGCTCACCACCATGCTTTACACTGCAATCTTATTGAAAGACAGACAATCAGGGGTTCACCGCCAGGTTGTCAGGCAGCATTTTTAAGTGGGTCACCATTACCGTGTCCCTGAATATTGCCTTGGGGTCATCGCCAAACTATTTTTATGAAAGGCCATGGGGTTCTATACACACAGTGCTGACGGAAGCCCATCAGCCTTTCTAAACACAATTGAATCTGTCCCATCATGAGAAAGTTCCCCCAAGGAGTCCCCACTGTAACTTGCTTCCCATACAACTACCTCACCCCCCGACACCTGTGTCTCGCCATTGCCCACCACCTCCTCAGACAACACTGGTAAATCCCCACTGTCAGCACACGGAGACTGCAAAAGGTCTTGCGAATTGGGGCAGAGAATGTTCTGGGGTAGCACATCAGAGAAGGGGTGACTATGGGGTTCCAGGGAGTATGTGACCATATGCAATCTCCATCCAAAAAGTCATACTGAGGCTCACCACCATGCTTTACACTGCAATCTTATTGAAAGACAGACAATCAGGGGTTTACCGCCAGGTTGTCAGGCAGCATTTTTAAGTCGGTCACCATTACCGTGTCCCTGAAAATTGGCGGTGATGGACCTTCGTTGCTCCTAGTTGTGTGCTTCCCTAACATGTGATGGGCATGTGCCTCACCTTTCTTTGTATGGGTGAGAACAATTGCCATGAGGGTAACCAACAGGCTGTTGCCTGAGAATTTGGGGTAATGGTGGGATTAGGCAGCCTCAGAGGCATCCATGCATGCTGCCCCTGCTGTTTCCTGTCCATTTCCGTGGTGTTTCCATCATTTTCTGAGGTTTCCAGGTTTTCACCCAGCCTTCCCTAGGCAGAGCCTTGGTCCCCTGCAAAAAATGCTCGAGTCTCCCATTGACTTCAATGGGGTTCTTTATTCGAAACGAGCACCCGAGCATCGGGAAAAGTTCGACTCGAATAACGAGCACCCGAGCATTTTAGTGCTCGCTCATCTCTATTAAAGAACATTTTAGGGTTAGTTTTGCTCTCTTTGGTGATTAATCTCTCGGTCTCTAGTTTGACTGTTTTTATTTGTCTTTTACATATTCTATTTTTTTCCTTATAGTTCTTCAATGTAATTTAGCTTTTTTGAAGTTTGGGATTTTTGTTTCTCACTGAAGAAACACTCTTTTGAATGACAGTTGGAAGGTTATTATATTATGGTCACTATTTCCCAGGTGTCCCCCGACCTGCACATCTGTTGTTCTGTCAGGTCTATTGGTTAATACTAAGTCCAGTATGGCCGTCCCTCTAGTCGGGTCCTGAACCAGTTGGGAAAGGTAATTGTCTTTGGTTATTTCCAAGAACCTGTTTCCTTTATGAGATATACAGGTTTCAGTTTCCCAGTCTATATCTGGGTAGTTGAAGTCCCCCCTTATAACGACCTCATTATGATTTGCCGCCTCCTCTATTTCATTTAGAAGTAGATTTTCTGTGGACTCTGGTATATTAGGTGGTTTATAATAAAGTCCTATTAGTATTTTATTGTTTTTGGCTCCATTTATTTCTACCCACAGTGACTCCACATCTTCATGTCCCTCACTCATATTTTCCCAGAGTTTGAGCTTTAAACAGGTCTTTACATAAAGGCAGACCCCTCCCCCTCTCCGGTTTTGGCGATCCTTTCTAAACAGACTGGAACCCTGTACGTTGACTACCCAGTCAGAGGTATCATCCAGCCATGTCTCAGTTATTCACACTATGTCATAGTCCTCCTCACACATCATTAATTGCAGTTCACCAGTTTTATTAGTCAGGCTTCTGGCATTAGTGTACATACAGTTAAGAGGTTTATGTATATTTCTTACCCTACACCTTTCCGTCTGAACTGTTCTATTTCCTCCTTCCATTCCTCCCCCAGTTCTATTACCTTGCCCCAGGTCTCTATCTGTACTATCTTCCCCTCGTATAATGTAGTTACCCTCCCTCTCAGTCCCTAGTTTAAACATTCCTCCAGCCTTCTAGCCATCTTCTCTCCCAAAACAGCTGCCTCTTCCCCATTGAGGTGCAGCCCTTCCCTACGGTAGAGCCTGTAGCCGACAGAGAATTCGGCCTAGTTCTCCAAGAACCCAAATCCCTCCTTCCTACACCAGTTCTTGAGCCACTTGTTTACCTCCCTAATCTCCCGCTGCCTTTCTTGTGTGGCTCGTGGTACAGGCAGTATTTCGGAAAACACTACCTTGGAGGTCCTTGCCCTAAGCTTATGACCTAAATCCCTAAAATCATTTTTAAGGACGCTCCACCTACCTCTAACTTTGTGATTGGTTCCTATGTGGACCATGGCTGCTAGATCTTCTCCAGCCCCTCCCAGTAATCTGTCAACCCGAACCGCGATGTGCCGAACTCGAGCGCCAGGAAGGCAACACACCATTCGACGATCCAGTTTTTGTGACAGATTGCCCTCTCTGTACCCCTAATAATTGAATCTCCCACTACCAGCACCTGTCTGGCCTGCCCTGCTCTCCTGCTTACTGAAGCTGACATCCCCCTGACTGGCAGAGGAAGTGTTCGGCTACAGCAGTGCTCTCCCTGAAGTAACATCCCCCTCATCTGCCAAACTTGCAAAATTGTTGGGGTGTGTCCGATCAGGGCTAGCCTCCCTGGCACTTTTCCCTCTACCCCGCTTTCTAACTGTTACCCAGCTAGCTACCTGACTTTCCTGAGCCTCCTCACTACCACCCTCCCCCACATCTACCCCATAGAGTGCTTTCTCACTGAGCAGCAAACTCTTTTCCAAATTGTCAGCGCTTCTCAGTGTTGAAATCCGCCCGGTCAGATACACGATGTGCGATTCCAAACGGGTAATTTACTCACATTTTGAACAAATATATGCACCCTTAAATGGCTGTTCCAGGACTGCATACATCAGGCAAGATGTGCACTGGACTGCTCTGTCAATAATGGAAGACATACCAATGGGGATTACACAATAAAAGTGAAAAAAATACAATACAGTGATCTCAAACCGACTTACTGTAGTCCTCAAATCTGAAGTCACGTAATCTAAAGTCACACACTTAATTCAAACACGCACTTAAAAATCAAACGCGTAAACGCTCAAACTCGCGTTGTGTCTCTGCGTTTATAAATGCAACACTCAAACCAGTCTGCTTTTTTTCCTCTGGATTCAAAAGGGACTACCTTACAACAATGTCACGCTTTTCTGCTTGGATGACGAATGAGGCCTAAAATACTGATTTGAAACTAAACACCCCACAAACTGAGATATATATATATATATATATTTTTTTTTTAAAATGATATTCACTGACTTCCTTACAACAATGTCACACTTTTCTGCTTGGATGGTGAATGAAGACTAAAATACTTATTTAAAACTAAAACTAATAACCCCACAAACTGAGATTCACTATATATCTATATCTATATCTATATATATATATATATATATATATCTATATATATATATATATGAAAAATACTTATCGGCAGCACTGGAAAGCACAAGCAGAGGTGCAAAAGGCTCAGTTCAGAGCCGAAACGTCGCTTTCCCACATGGGGTAATAAAGACCGTCACTTTTTATACTTACTTGGAGAGTGCTGCTATTTTATATATAAATATATATATACACTCACCGGCCACTTTATTAGTTACACCTGTCCAACTGCTCGTTAACACTTAATTTCTAATCAGCCAATCACATGGCGGCAACTCAGTGCATTTAGGCATGTAGACATGGTCAAGACAATCTCCTGCAGTTCAAACCGAGCATCAGTATGGGGAAGAAAGGTAATTTGAGTGCCTTTGAACGTGGCATGGTTGTTGGTGCCAGAAGGGCTGGTCTGAGTATTTCAGAAACTGCTGATCTACTGGGATTTTCACGCACAACCATCTCTAGGGTTTACAGAGAATGGTCCGAAAAAGAAAAAACATCCAGTGAGCGGCAGTTCTGTGGGCGGAAATGCCTTGTTGATGCCAGAGGTCAGAGGAGAATGGGCAGACTGATTCGAGCTGATAGAAAGGCAACAGTGACTCAAATTGCCACCCGTTACAACCAAGGTAGGCAGAAGAGCATCTCTGAACGCACAGTACGTCGAACTTTGAGGCAGATGGGCTACAGCAGCAGAAGACCACACCGGGTGCCACTCCTTTCAGCTAAGAACAGGAAACTGAGGCTACAATTTGCACAAGCTCATCGAAATTGGACAGTAGAAGATTGGAAAAACGTTGCCTGGTCTGATGAGTCTCGATTTCTGCTGCGACATTCGGATGGTAGGGTCAGAATTTGGCGTCAACAACATGAAAGCATGGATCCATCCTGCCTTGTATCAACGGTTCAAGCTGGTGGTGGTGGTGTCATAGTGTGGGGAATATTTTCTTGGCACTCTTTGGGCCCCTTGGTACCAATTGAGCATCGTTGCAACGCCACAGCCTACCTGAGTATTGTTGCTGACCATGTCCATCCCTTTATGACCACAATGTACCCAACATCTGATGGCTACTTTCAGCAGGATAATGCGCCATGTCATAAAGCTGGAATCATCTCAGACTGGTTTCTTGAACATGACAATGAGTTCACTGTACTCAAATGGCCTCCACAGTCACCAGATCTCAATCCAATAGAGCATCTTTGGGATGTGGTGGAACGGGAGATTCGCATCATGGATGTGCAGCCGACAAATCTGCGGCAACTGTGTGATGCCATCATGTCAATATGGACCAAAATCTCTGAGGAATGCTTCCAGCACCTTGTTGAATCTATGCCACGAAGAATTGAGGCAGTTCTGAAGGCAAAAGGGGGTCCAACCCGTTACTAGCATGGTGTACCTAATAAAGTGGCCGGTGAGTGTATATATATATATATATATATATATATATATATATATAATATTTTTTTTTTAATGTACCCATAAACAAGGCTCTGACCCTCTTTCACTGCACTGCACTGCAAAAAAGTGACACTAGTGGTGCTTCTTTGCATAAAGCACCCCAAAACAGCCTTCAGAAGACAGTGCAGTGCTGTACAAGAGGCACTGATACAGTGTATATGGATAGCGATTTACTGCCTGATTTTCTGTCCACAAATCGTCCCTCTCCTATTGATGCAATTCAGGTTATCTATCCCTGATCTCTTTTCTTGTATTTTGAAATGTTTTCCAATAGCTTTCCCTATCTCTCCTCTGGTCTAACATGAATAGTAAATGGCGCTTTCCAGCTCTGCAGAGCTATTTATAGGGCTGTGACATCACAGGACCTGGCTGGCTGCTGATTGGCTACATGTCTGCATGTGATCGGATTGTGGGCGTTTACTTCTTTGTCCCAGAGATCCTTCCCCCATGTCATGCCATGTGCTTGCGGCCATTTTAGGAAAAAAAAAAAAAAAGATTTGTTACTATGAATCACCAGGAAATTCGCATTTGTTGCGAATCGAATTTTCCATGAAATTCTTAACGAATTCCACTTCGTCAGTGCAGTGTCCCACCTGTCGTGTGAATGGGACACTACAAACTGTATTTTATATAGCCATTTCATCCCATGTCATGTTATCATTATGTATGCTGCTAGAATAATGTTTGTAATGTATAGGAAAAACCTTTATGGCTGAGTGTTGTAATAATCCTAACCACCACTAGATGGTGCTGTCATGCCTTTGTATATAAGGCCTAGTAACAGGAAACCAGCAGTGGAGAGGAAGTTAGTAGTAAGTAGTTGAGAGGAGAAGCAACTCAAGTTAAGAGCAGGAGGAGAGTAGGAGCAGTCATCCAGCTTGAGGCTGCCATTTTCCCTGGCTCTGGCCAAATCAGGATTCCATGATGGCATTTACGATTTCTAAGCCGATAGTATCTGAGCAACTAACTAAATAAAGCGAACCTGACTGAAGTGAACACCATTCAAATGGTTATTGGACTTTGTCAGCACAGACGTGATCAGGAGAAGATTAATGCACCTGGACACAGACTTTACAACAAGGTACAAGTTGTATTTTTCCTCACTGAGAACCCTCAGGGTAGTGAGGATATTCATAGAGAAAGTAACAGCATCCGTGGGAGTAATGTATCTGAAATACTAATTCCTGCCATGGCGGATAGCTGCCTTGAAATATCATAAAGATATACTATAATCATCCAGAGCTAGAACTAGTGCAAGTGGATTGACATGCTAAGAAGGAAAGGAGTGTAACAGGATTTGAAGCAAAGTAGTACTTTATTAAAATACCAACTTACAAAGGAATTATTACAACACCAGCAATTGATGGACCATATTGGAGAAGTGATTGACAGAACTGAAATAACTGTAAACTGCACTTATGAGGAGAATTGCCTCAGGGCAAAAGTAAAAGTTCCTTGTTCATCCCAACACTGCCTCCTCATTATTGTCAACAAGGGTGTGTCTACCTAAAGACACTGGCGTCACAAAATAACCAGGACCCAGCCGTCCAACACGGTCAAAATCAACACCAAGGGCACCTCAACTGACCACCCTGGAGTCCTGCGTACGAAGTGTGCTCCGAGGGAAGTCGTGTCCACCCTCCACACAACTGCACACTGGCCCAGGGAAGATTCAACTAACCGTGAGCAAAAAAAACGGCTACACCGTGTACACTATGACAAACCTATCTACCATCTCACTCACATATCCCTGTGGCTGGTGCTGCAGAAAATTGGCGTCACGAACAGGATACAAACTTGCAAGCCATATACGAACAGGATGTGAATAAGCCCCTACGCCATATGCGAACAGAATTTGAAAACTATACGCCATGTGCGAATCCAAAATGGCGCCCGACCGCCATGATCGTTAATTTTTGCTACGCCATCATCACCCCAAAAGCGGGAAAGTCAGGTCCCTGCCTATTTGAAAAAGCGGGAAAAGGAATTGTTTGCTGCGACACCATAGACCTGCATTATGTCGCCCAATGTGTACGCCACCCCCATTATGCAAAAGAACCTAGAGAGCGGGAGAATCAGAAGAGAGAACCTTCCAGACCTTCAAGGAAGTAAGATGGAAGACCGTTCCCTCCGCGCCCGTTCTAGAGGCCGCAATTCAAGAACAACAGGAACGCCAACAACTAAACTTCCTAAAGAAAGGCTAGATATTTACCCAGGTCAGAAAGAGAAATACCCTGGAAGACCGCTTCATAAGCGACGTTCAAGACCCAAACCAGAGACTGAATCCAAGTGTTATGGCAGTCCCCGTTTATGTGAACTACTAAAATCTGCTGCCGCAGAACAAGTTGTACCAGGTTCCGATACTGAACTCGAAAATATGGAGGAAGAAATTCCGAAAGAAACCCCGCTAAGGAGATTGTGGGATCCCCGTAAAATGGAAGAAAATCCCGAACTTATTGATGAACTTAATACCGCTCATCTTCAACAAGTTGCTAAACACTATTCCTACTGGTGTACGGAACCATCTACAGTATGGGCTGAACCTCTACAGACCCAAGATGCAAGTACTTCATCATCCACCTTGCAAGATCAAGTAATGACGTCATCCGACGTTTGGATTACAAATACTGGAAATACCAGCAGCCAAGGAAATGCTCAAGAAAGAAATCCCTGTAAGTAGGCTGGAAAGCTGCTTTAATGTATTGCGTTATATGAGTGACTGTACGGGGTCTATTTTTGACTCAAACCCCATAGACTTTGCCCAGTTTTGTTGTGTTGGGCCTATTGCGTAGTTTTTGCTTAAAGGAACTGTAATGGCGCCTTTTTCGCGCTCTTTTTGTGAAGCTCCATCTATTGAAATTTGAGTGACTGTTTCATGCTGAGTAAAGGTGCGGCCCCGGAGGCGGGCCTAGATTTGAGTGCCGCGAGAACCTAGTGGACGGTGTAGAAGTGACGTTGATTGCTGTGGAGAACGGACGTGCCAGATCTCGTGCTCATCCTAAAACGGCGGAGTGTAAGTACGTTGAGATGCAAGTTGTAATGGACCCAAAAGAGCGACGGTCGCGGGAGATTTCTGCACGTGTTGTTGTCGCTGCCCAGAGGAAGCGCTGGGAGATACTCGGGATAACCTCCCAGTCTGATTCGACCAGGTCTGATTCCATCATGTTGGCTGTACCCACATATGTGAAGCAGCAGGAGTTATTAATGGAGTTGCGGGAGACCCATTTTGCAAAAATTACTGAAACTAAGCAGCGCTTTGAAAAATTGACTAATAAGATGTTACGATACCCCACACAAGCGCTGCCCGAACTGGAAAGGAGACGCGGGCACGTCAAATTCTTTGATAAGCAACGGGGGTTCGGATTCCTGACAGATGTAGAGTCAGGAAGGGACAATTTTGTCAACCGGCGAGCAATTAAATATCCCGACCTGCCGGACCCGCTCCATAATTTGCAGCCAGGAGAAGAGGTTCTCTTCACGCCTGCCGAGTGTCCTCATGGTCCCTACACCACAGGGGTACGCCGATTCCTCCCTGAAGTGGAAAACTGGGAGAATGAATATGCCTCAGAGTTGCCTGAAAAACCTGTACCCGCAAGGGCTGACGCCCGATTCAATGTACACGACTCCAATAAGAAATCCGGGTATCTAGGGTCCCTGCCATTGCTATGTCAGAGACTGTCACCACAATGCAGCAGAGAGGTAAAAGCTACCTCACCTTTGAGGAGTATTTTCAGCCCCCTGAAGGATTGAAACAGTTAGAAGAGGAAATGACCAATTGGAGGAAAAGAGTCATCAAAAGAAATATAGAAACTCAAGTGTCTCCTCCACCTGCAACACCAGCATCCACCCCTTCACCCCCCAGATGTATGTGACCTGCAGAGGAGGTGTCGGAGTGCTTTACAGATGAGTGGGAGTCTGGAAGTCCACTCACTACTGATGTTCCCTCAGAAAAGGATCCTTACCCCTGAGGACTGAAAGAAGAAAATCCGTAAGTGGCTGACAGCCATGTTGATTTATGTACTTCTTTAATTGCCGAGACTCTGCCCATGGTTGTGCGTTGTTTGTTATTTTGTTTTTCTTTGGGCACATTTATGGCTAAGAACCTGAGCCACCTTCAGAGTCTGCTGTGTACTTTGTACTACATTGACCAGGATTTACCTGCTGGACTCCAGTGATGTAGGGAGCCATATATATATATCCCAGTTGTGCCCTTTTTGCGCCATTTTATCCCCATTTTACCCCATTTTCAGGTTATTTAAATGGACAATAACCATGTTTTATGCAATGTTAAATTATGTACCCAGAAGGACATTTTCTGAGACTGTTATGCAACCATCAAGCCACTTCACCTTTTCCCTTGAGAGACTTTGAACTTTGACATGGACTATGTGTTCTACCCCATATGATGACAACGCCCAATTTTGTCACCATCAAGCCAAGAAGTCACCTTTTGCGTCATAAGTCTCAAGAATACTATTTAATAATGTAAATTTTATATTCTATTATATAATGCTAATATATGTGAAAGAATGTAATTTAAGTGAATGTATATGCGTACGGTGCACTTTTTCTACTCTTTTTATATAGCCATTTCATCCCATGTCATGTTATCATTATGTATGCTGCTAGAATAATGTTTGTAATGTATAGGAAAAACCTTTATGGCTGAGTGTTGTAATAATCCTAACCACCACTAGATGGTGCTGTCATGCCTTTGTATATAAGGCCTAGTAACAGGAAACCAGCAGTGGAGAGGAAGTTAGTAGTAAGTAGTTGAGAGGAGAAGCAACTCAAGTTAAGAGCAGGAGGAGAGTAGGAGCAGTCATCCAGCTTGAGGCTGCCATTTTCCCTGGCTCTGGCCAAATCAGGATTCCATGATGGCATTTACGATTTCTAAGCCGATAGTATCTGAGCAACTAACTAAATAAAGCGAACCTGACTGAAGTGAACACCATTCAAATGGTTATTGGACTTTGTCAGCACAGACGTGATCAGGAGAAGATTAATGCACCTGGACACAGACTTTACAACCAGGTACAAGTTGTATTTTTCCTCACTGAGAACCCTCAGGGTAGTGAGGATATTCATAGAGAAAGTAACAGCATCCGTGGGAGTAATGTATCTGAAATACTAATTCCTGCCATGGCGGATAACTGCCTTGAAATATCATAAAGATATACTACAGTCATGGCCAAAAGTTTTGAGAATGACACAAATATTCTATTTTCACATGATCTGCTGCCCTCTGGTTTTTATGTGTGTTTGTCAGATGTTTTTATCACATACAGAAATACAATTGCAATCATATTATGAGTAACAAAAGCTTATATTGACAGTTAGAATGAGTTAATGCAGCAAGTCAATATTTGTAGTGTTGACCCTTCTTCTTCAGGACCTCTGCAATTCTCCCTGGCATGCTCTCAATCAACTTCTGGACCAAATCCTGACTGATAGCAGTCCATTCTTGCACAATCAATACTTGCATTTTGTCAGAATTTGTAGGTTTTTGTTTGTCCACCCGTCTCTTGATGATTGACCACAAGTTCTCAATGGGATTAAGATCTGGGGAGTTTCCAGGCCATGGACCCAAAATCTCTATGTTTTGTTCCCTGAGCCATTTAGTTATCACCTTTGCTTTATGGCAAGGTGATCCATCATGCTGGAAAAGGCATTGTTGATCGCCAAACTGCTCTTGGACGGTTGGGAGAAGTTGCTCTCGGAGGACATTCTGGTACCATTCTTTATTCATGGCTGTGTATTTAGGCAAGACTGTGAGAGAGCTGATTCCCTTGGCTGAGAAGCAACCCCACACATGAATGGTTTCAGAATGCTTTACAGTTGGCATGAGACAAGACTGGTGGTAGCGCTCACCTCGTCTTCTCCGAATAAGCTGTTTTCCAGATGTCCCAAACAATCGAAAAGGGGATTCATCAGAGAAAATGACTTTACCCCAGTCCTCAGCAGTCCACTCCCTGTACCTTTTGCAGAATATTAGTCTGTCCCTGATGTTTTTTCTGGAGAGAAGTGGCTTCTTTGCTGCCCTCCTTGAGACCAGGCCTTGCTCCAAGAGTCTCCGCCTCACAGTGCGTGCAGATGCACTCACACCTGCCTGCTGCCATTCCTGAGCAAGCTCTGCACTGCTGGTAGCCCGATCCCGCAGCTGAAACACTTTTAAGAGACGGTCCTGGCGCTTGCTGGTCTTTCTTGGGCGCCCTGGAGCCTTTTTGGCAACAATGGAACCTCTCTCCTTGAAGTTCTTGATGATGCGATAGATTGTTGACTGAGGTGCAATCTTTCTAGCTGCGATACTCTTCCCACTGCAATGATGACTGCATGTGTTTTTTTTTAGAGATAACCATGGTTAACAGAAGAGAAACAATGATGCCAAGCACCAGCCTCCTTTTAAAGTGTCCAGTGGTGTCATTCTTCCTTAATCATGACAGATTGATCTCCAGCCCTGTCCTCATCAACACCCACACCTGTGTTAATGGAGCAATCACTGAAACTATGTTAGCTGGTCCTTTTAAGGCAGGGCTGCAATGATGTTGAAATGTGTTTTTGGGGGATAAAGTTCATTTTCTAGGCAAATATTGACTTTGCAAGTAATTGCTGTTAAGCTGATCACTCTTTATAACATTCCGGAGTATATGCAAATTGCCATTATAAAAACTGAAGCTGTAGACTTTGTAAAAATTAATATTTGTATCATTCTCAAAACTTTTGGCCATGACTGTATAATCATCCAGAGCTAGAACTAGTGCAAGTGGATTGACATGCTAAGATGGAAAGGAGTGTAACAGAATTTAAAGCAAAGTAGTACTTTATTGAAATACCAACTTACAAAGGAATTATTAGAACACCAGCAATTGACTGACCATATTGGAGAAGTGATTGACAGAACTGAAATAACTGTAAACTGCACTTATGAGGAGAATTGCCTCAGGGCAAAAGTAAAAGTTCCTTGTTCATCCCAACACTGCCTCCTCATTATTGTCAACAAGGGTGTGTCTACCTAAAGACACTGGCGTCACAAAATAACCAGGACCCAGCCGTCCAACACGGTCAAAATCAACACCAAGGGCACCTCAACTGACCATCCTGGAGTCCTGCGTATGAAGTGTGCTCCGAGGGAAGTCGTGTCCACCCTCCACACAACTGCACACTGGCCCAGGGAAGATTCAACTAACTGTGAGTGAAACCACCGGCTACACCACGTACACTGTGACAAACCTATCTACCATCTCACTCACATATCCCTGTGGCTGGTGGCTGCATCAGTTTCGATTCGCTCATCTCTAATCACTACCATTATTAATCCTCTAGCTTTTCGTTTTGAACTTCCTCAGGTTCTGAAAATACATAATGTGTTTCCTAAATCTTTGTTTTAGAGATACGTCAAACCTTTGGAGCCATCTTCCTTGCCACCTGCTCTTGTCATGGTGGACGGTAGAGATGATCGAGCATGCTCGTCCGAGCTTGGTGCTCGTTCGAGTATTACGGTACTCGTAAGTGCTCGCTGCTTGGACGAGTATCTCGCCATGCTCGAGGAAATGGCAACTTCCGCATTGTGCATTTTTGGCGCCTATACACTCAGCCATTCACAAGCCAGGAGACTCTGCGGTACACCCAGCATCACGTGGGGCCCTTACATGTCGATAGCAGGGGTTGGCTGGCCTGATCAGGTGACCCTGGAATATACTAGTGACTGGCCGCGGTGCTCGGCTCAGATGCCGTCTGGATGTCGTTAGGGATAGAGCTGCTGCCTTTCAGGGAGAGTGTTAGGGCCTGGATTTAGTTCTCTGTTAGGCAGGAGTGATCTCAAAAGAACCCAACAGCCCTTCTAAGGGCTACAAGACATTTTTTTTTGTCTACTGGCTTGGCTGGCTGGCTGGGTGGCACTAGTAGTGCAGCTATCGCCATATATAACCCTTTTTTTTATTGTTATATCTCAGTGATACAAATCCATTTCATACAGCAGTGTGGAACCATTCTGTGTGTCACAGTTCAACTGTCCACTCACTACAATCCGTATGTTCTGTCCAGGTGACACATTCTGTACGTCACTTAATTAAACAAGGTCTTTTGCTCTCACTTATACAGCTAGATCACAAAAATCTCTGTGCGACATTTGTCTGGGTTGCAGTCAAAATAGCCACCGTCAGCAGGGGCTGAGTTAGCTCTGAGTTAGCTCTGATAGTTTCTGCACGTCACAT
>ONZH01013176.1:0-60996 GCA_900303285.1 Rhinella marina | reverse complement strand
TCACATGACTATCTCTTCCTAACAAAGCTAGAACCAGCCCTGTAATAGCAACTATTTTGCTCTATGGTGTCTCCTGAGCATTGGTTGGCGCACGTGAGTGGTCTGAATTGACCTTATATGTTTCTATATTTATGATGTACTAGTGTTACGCCCTTATGACTATATTGTTTCTGTGGAGTAAGCTGAATTTATTTTATAGGTATCACTTAGGGCTACATTGAATTTTTGATCACTTTATACTACATTTTGTAGGGGAATGAGGTGACCAAAAATGGCAAATCATCTATTTTTATTGTTTTTTTTTTTCTATTATGGCATTCACCGTAAATTCTAAGCATTTTAATAGTTTTGACATTTTCAGACATGGAGATAACAATTATGTTTTTTTTTTTATTCTTTATTTGTATATGTACAATTGGTAAAAGGGGTGATTTAAATTTTTAATATCTTTTGCTTTAAAGAAAAAAAATTGCCCTTCTGTTGAACCCCCCAGATACCATAATCAGTTTGGATCTTGGCATCTGATGGGTTAAGTGACCAGGATTGGAGTTATCACTGATCCCAGTAATTATGGCCAGGTATGGCCTGTATTAGACAGCTGCCACCTGCCACATATGCAACTGGCTCAGGTTGTGAGCCAGCTCCATACACCTCTCATGTACCCTGGATGTACAGTAACATTAAGGTGCATAGAGAGGTTAAAAGGGTTGCCCAGGTTGTCCTGGATTAGAAAAACATGTCTGCTTTCTTATAGAAGCAATACCATTTATGTCCATGAGTTGTGTTTAACCGATTCTGCACTTTTCTTAAAAAAAAAAAAATGTTTTCCCCCTTCGCCATATGACAGCACCCCTGGAGAGACTCCTCCTACTCCTCAGGACAGGAAACGGCCATAAAGTTTTGCTTAAAAGGTAGCTCCTCCTCACAACCTCCAGTTCTGTTTCCTGTCCTGTGGAGCAGGATGGGGTGCTTGTGCACCTGGTTTTCTATATTAAGGTTTTGTGTAAGAGGTGAGCCGAGGGCGCCCCTAAGTTTTTACCCATGGCGGGTTTACCCTAGGGAAGTGTAAGTCTCCCCTGGGGGAGCAACTTCCAAGTCTTTCCCCCTAGTCCCCCACCTGTCTCTGGACGTGCGGCCCTTCCTCCTTTTTGCCCTCTCCTTGGGCTCCCCGGTAGGATCTTGCAGAGATATCAAGCCGCCCTCCTCCGGTTGTTGCGCTGGTTTTTCATTACAGTGGGCGCTGCACGCGCGCAGCGGCGCCTGAAGCCGCAGTGTCGGCTGCTATGTGCGGGCGGGAGTCGGCGTGCTTCTGGTGACGCAATGGTCACATGGGAGCGGGTCACTTCCGGGTAGCGCCGCACGCCGAAGATAGTAATCGGAGCGGCGGGGGGCTCATGGAGGGGGGAAGGGAGCATCCTGCGCCTTGTTGCAGGGCTCCCATTCGATCTTCAATTAAGGGGGGAGTGTCCTGCTGGTGGTATTTGGCGCGCTGGGAGAGGGGGATTGCCGGCTCTCCACATCTGAAAGACACCACTCCATGTCTGGGGTGTCTCTGTCTCCTGCCATTATGGAAAAGCGCGCTGAGGCGGTGGAGACTGCTGATACTCCTGCACCGGTAATCTGGTGGGGTAAGAGGGGTTATTCCCCAGTTTCTTTTAATAATGGATTAATGTCTATATATGTTATTGTAGGCAGAATTCCACAAGAAGGATAGAACAAAGCTCTGTACTCTATGCAAGAGGAAGTTATATGAGTCAGAGAAGAATGTTTGTGTCCAGTGTATTGGAAGAGTATTCAAGGATGCTTCCCCTGTCCTGGTTGCGGACATGCGTAACATGCTAAGAGAAGAATTTAGATCCGTGAGAGAACATTCTATTCTGGAGATTCCTGGAACTTCTACTGAAGCTCCTGCATTGATGTCCCATCCAGGTCCCTCCCAGAATGTGGATACGGGGGATGAGGATAGGGGTTCTCAAGAAGAAGGGGAAGTAGAAGAAGATTCGGGCCCAGAGGATTTGTCAGCCAACCAACTGTTTAGTGTTGAGAATATCGATCCTCTTATCTCAGCAGTAAGATCTACCATGAATATGGAGGATGCCCGGTAATTGAATCAGTCCAGGACAAGATGTATGAGACCCTTATAGGAAAAAAGAAAAAAAGGGTTTCCTTTACATAACAGCATTAAGGGGTTAGTACAAAAGGAGTGGAGCAACCGCGATCGTAGATTTTTTGTACCCAGACATCTTAAGCGCAAATATCCATTTGACGATGCAGATTCCTTACACTGGGATAGGGCACCCAAACTAGATCCGGCCATTGCCAAGATCACTAGGAAGGCTGCTTTATCATTTGAAGACCTGGGAGTGCTTAAGGACCCCCTTGATAAAAAAGCAGATGGGTTCCTAAAGGAAGCATGGGAGGCCTCTACTGCTTCTATGAAACCAAATATAGCAGCGACCTCCGTAGCTAGATCCCTTAAAACCTGGCTTCAACAGTTGGAAGCTCATTTGAAAGCAGGCACACCTAGGGAGGACATTGTTGCTTCTTTGCCCACTCTATTTGGTGCAACAGACTTTCTTTTTGATCCATCTGCTAACTCCCTACGCCTGTCTGCCCGTACAGCTGCCTTGTCCAACTCTGCACGCAGATCCCTGTGGATTAAGGAGTGGAAAGGGGATTTGGCCTCAAGAGCAAAGTGTTGTGCCTTACCCTGTGAGGGTGAATTTTTATTCGGTCCTGCCCTTGACTCTGTCCTAGAACACACCTCTGATAAAAAGAAGGGATTTCCCTCCCTTGCTCCGGTAAATAGAAGGCCCTTTCGTGGCAGGGGTAGGAGGGATTCCCAGCCTGAAGCGAAGAGGGGTAGGTGGAGGGAGCAGAACAAGGGCAGGGGTATTCTCTTCAACCCTCCTGATACCCCCCAAGAAGGCTACCCAATGACGCCATACAGCCTGTGGGAGGTCGTTTGTCACTTTTTATAGACGCTTGGGAGAAAATATCCGCAAGCAGTTGGGTTTTGGACACAATAAAGCATGGTTTAAAAATAAATTTTTTTGTGTCTTCCCAATCAAAGGTTCATAGTGACAAATTTAAGATCAGATCCCCGCAGGCAGGAAGCACTGGAGTCAGAGGTTCTTTCCCTAGTAGACAAGAAAGTTCTGATTCAGGTTCCAGTAGAAGAACAAAAGGTGGGATTCTATTCAACCCTTTTTCTTGTAAAGAAGCCAGACTCATCTTTTCGTACAATCATAAACTTGAAAACTCTCAACAAGTCTTTGAAGTACGAAAAGTTCAGGATGGAATCCATAAAGTCTGCCATCCTGAATCTTCAAAAAGACTGCTACATGGTTACGCTGGACTTAAAGGATGCGTATAACCATGTACCAATCTTTCGGGGCCATCAACGTTACCTGAGAGTGGCAGTTGTTGTTCGGGGAGAAATTCAGCATTTCCAGTATCAGGCCCTCCCCTTTGGCCTATCCCAAGCTCCCAGGGCATTTACCAAGATTATAGCAGAGGTCATGGCCCACATCAGAGAGGATAAGGTGGTGATAGTACCTTACCTAGACGACTTCCTGCTGGTAGCCAACTCCAGGGAAGATCTTCTTTGTCATCTAGCCAGGGTTCAGGAGATTCTGCACAGCCTAAGCTTGGAGGTCTGTTTAAAAAAGTCTTCTCTAATCCCCAGCAAGATTTGTGCCTTTTTAGGAGTCCTGATAGATTCAGTAAAGCAGAATCTATCCAAGAGGGTCCTGATTCAGAGCAGGGTGCAGGAATTATTGACGAAAAAATTGACTTCTCTCAGGGAGGCTATGTCAGTCCTAGGCCTGTTAACCTCTTGCATCCCAGCGGTAAAGTGGGCCCAATACCACTCAAGAGTCCTTCAGCAGCAGATCCTATCCGCTTGGGACAGAAAGAATTCATCCTTAGACTACCCCCTTCTTCTCTCCCTACGAACGCTCAGATCCCTTCTTTGGTGGGTGGAAGATCGGAATTTAAGGAGGGGGATCCCTTGGGCTCCCCAGAATGTATTCCCCCTTACAACAGACGCCAGCCCTTTGGGGTGGGGGGCCCATGTGGAGATGCTTCTGATCCAGGGAACCTGGTCCCCAGAGGAGAGTCATATGTCCCAGAACATGAGAGAGTTGACAGCTGTCTTTTACGCATTATCCCAAGCATTACCACAAATAAAAGGAAGGGATGTGTTGATAAGGACAGACAATGCCACAGTGGTAGCATACATCAACCACCAAGGGGGTACAAGATCGGGGCCCCTGATGAGACAATCCCACTTTATCCTCTACTTGGCAGAACTGAATCTGGATTCTTTATCAGCCCTACACCTCAGGGGGATAGAGAATGTAGAGGCAGACTTCCTCAGCCGTCACCGTTTGTTCCAGGGGGAGTGGGTTCTCAATCAGGTAGTGTTTTCCAGGATCACGGAGCTTTGGGGTGTTCCTCAGATAGACTTGTTTGCCACCAGGCTCAACAGGAGAGTGGAAAGTTTCTTCTCTCTCAGCCCCTTAGATTTCCCGTCGTGGGATAGATGCATTTTCCCAGTTCTGGGGAGGGGGGAGGTTAATGTATGCATTTCCCCCAATAAGATTGTTACCCAGAGTTTTAAGAAAAATCAGGGAGGACAAGGCGGAAGTTATTCTAGTGGCTCCCTTTTGGCCCAGAAGGGTATGGTTTTCCTGGCTCCAGATCCTATCAGTGGGAAATCCTTGGGTTCTTCCAGTCCAGAATCTCCTGTCCCAGGGCCCAGTGGTTCATCCGGCAGTACAGGGACTACATCTCACGGCATGGAGATTGAGAGGCAGCTCTTAATTCAGAGGGGTCTGTCTGCTGATGTGGTGGAGACATTATTAGCCAGTCGTAAACCTGTGAATTGTCAGATCTACCTCAGAATTTGGAAGGCTTTTTGTAGATTTGTAGGTTCCCCGGTTGATGCCCTGTCCCCACAAGATATCTCTGTGGTATTAGATTTTTTGCAGGAAGGATTGAGAAGGGGTCTTAGGCCTAGTACCATTAAAGTGCAGATTTCTGCCCTAAGTGCCATGTTTGACTTCAGACTAGCAGAACACCCATGGGTTAGCAGGTTTGTTAAGGCTGCAGGTAGATTATATCCTTCTATCTCCAAGAAAACACCTCCGTGGGATCTTAACATAGTCCTTTCGGCTTTAACATCCCCTCCCTTTGAGCCATTACCAGATTTGCATATTAAGATTCTCTCCTGGAAACAGGCTTTTCTTGTGGGTATTACCTCAGCGAGAAGGGTTGGTGAGATTACAGCCTTCACCATTAATAGTCCTTACATGACAATTAGGGAAGATAGAGTGGTGTTGTCCCCTGATCCTGCCTTTTTACCCAAGGTTGTCTCAGACTTCCACCGGTCCCAGGAGGTTGTACTCCCGTCCTTCTGTGACAGTGCCAGTAATGAGGGAGAGTTGAGATTTCATTGTTTAGACGTGAGAAGATGTCTTCTGCAATATCTACAAGTTACGGAGGAGTTCAGGAAGAGTCAGCAATTATTCCTCCAATTCCAGGGTAAAAATAGGGGTCTTGCCACTTCTTCTAAAACTGTTGCGGGATGGATTAAGCAGGCTATTCTCTTAGCATATTCCTATTCAGGCAGAGATACTCTTTCTTCCTTTGGAGCTCATTCCACCAGAGCTATTTCCACTTCCTGGGCAGAGTGGGCTTCTGCATCAATAGATCAGATTTGTAGGGCAGCCACTTGGAGTAGTCCTCATACTTTCTTCAAACATTATAGACTCCATCTATCATCTGAAGAAGACCTTTCCTTTGGCAGGAAGGTCTTGCAGGCCGTAATCCCCCCCCCCAATACTTCTGTCCTAGTCTATTCTCCAGGGGTGCTGTCATATGGCGAAGGGGGAAAACATTAATTACTTACCGGTAATTTCTTTTCCTTGAGCCTATGACAGCACCCGCAGTATCCCTCCCTTGTTAATTAGATTGTACATAGAGATATATGGGAATAGTTAGATTAACTAGATCCCTCTTTGCTCATAAGAGATTATTATGTGTAAAGTAAATTTTTTTGTTTGGATTTGTTAATATTTCATTTAGCTCCTTAGAGTACTTGTGAAAGACTGGAGGTTGTGAGGAGGAGCTACCTTTTATGCAAAACTTTATGGCCGTTTCCTGTCCTGAGGACTAGGAGGAGTCTCTCCAGGGGTGCTGTCATAGACTCAAGGAAAAGAAATTACTGGTAAGTAATTAATGTTATCCAGCACGACAGCCCTTTAAATTTTGAAAAAGACATGTTTATCGTTAAGTATCTCTAGAAATAACCAATACACTAGAACTACTTCTGGAGTAAGATATTGACCTAAATATGGCTTCCTTTTCTTCTTTTTCAAGGAGAGCAATTTGCTCACTTTTAATTCAGTTCCTCCATCTCATTACCTAAAAGTAACAACATAACATAAACTAAAACTTTTAATTAAATCTCCACCTAGCCTTTCAATGTAATGGGAAAATCTGGCCAGTTCCCTGGAAATAAAATATATGTATAATGTTCCATTGCAACTTAATCTATCTTGTATGATCGTGTGAGACTGAATTGTTTAATTGTTAAAATGTCCTTGGTAGTGCTGCAGTTAAAAATAAAAACAATAGGACGATGGATGACTGCTCTGAACCTTCATTATCCATGGCGTTGGGAATGTGGGAATTAATTACTTTCAATAAGTCCTGTTGCTAATGCTCATGTTTGTGTATTCTGTTATCATAATAGCTAGCACACTTCTACAAGAAGTATGGTGACCTTACATGCCTTTATGAACAAAAGCAGTGCTAACTTGGCACTGTTAGTAATAATTGTTCTGAAATGTCAGTAACCCAATGTAATGCAGATACAATATGTAACGGATTCTTGTCAAGAGGCTTGTTGTAGTCAATAATGGAGAATTTCCTTTCATATTTAGTCCTTGATAGAGATGCGAACCCAAGGAAGGGACCAGAACTTAACTCGAACTTCATCCCGGACCCCATTCAAATCAATGGGGACCCGAACTTCCCTTCATTATTTTCCATTATAAAATGGTTATAACTAGAGATGAGCGAGCATGCTTGTCCGAGCTTGGTGCTCGTTCGAGTATTAGGGTACTCGTAAGTGCTCGCTGCTCGGACGAGTCTCGCCATGCTCGAGTAAATGGCATCTCCCGCATTTTGAATTTTTGGCACCTATAAACTCAGCCAATCACAAGCCAGGAGACTCTGCGGTACACCCAGCATCACGTGGGGCCCTTACATGTCGATAGCAGGGGTTGGCTGGCCAGATCAGGTGACCCTGGAATATACTAGTGACTGCCCGCGGTGCTTGGCTCAGATGCTGTCTGGATGTCGTTAGGGACAGAGCTGCTGCGTTTCAGGGAGAGTGTTAGGGCCTGGATTTAGTTCTCTGTTAGGCAGGAGTGATCTGAAAAGAACCCAACAGCCCTTCTAAGGGCTACAAGACATTTTTTTTGTCTCCTGGCTGGGCTGGCTGGCACTAATAGTGCAGCTATCGCCATATATAACACTTTTTTTTTTTTTTATTGTTTTAACTCAGTTATACAAATCCATTTCATACAGCAGTGTGGAACCATTCTGTGTGTCACAGTTCAGCTGTCCACTCACCACAAACCACAATCCGTATTTTCTGTCCAGGTGACCCATACTGTACGTCACGTAATCAAATACGGTCTTTTGCTTACACTGATACAGCTACATTACAAAAATCTCTGTGCGACATTTGTCTGGGTTGCAGTCAAAATAGCCACAGTCAGGAGGGGCTGAGTTTGCTCTATGATAGTTTCTGCATGTCACGTTAATAAAAAATATATATATAAAAATATATATATAAAATAGTTTTTTTGTTTTATCTCAGTGATACAAATCCATTTCATACAGCTGTGTGGAACCATTCTGTGTGTCACAGTTCAGCTGTCCATTCACCACAAACCACAATCCGTATTTTCTGTCCAGGTGACCCATTCTGTACGTCACTTAATTAAAAAAGGTCTTTTGCTCTCACTGATATAGCTACATTACAAAAATCTCTATGCGACATTTGTCTGGGTTGCACTTAAGCAGACCAAGTCTGCATAATCTAATAGTTTCAGTGTAATTGCTCCATACTGCACGGTACGTAATAACATACGTAATTTTGCTCTAACTTATCCATCTATATATTTTCTTGTTCAGATTGAACAAGTTTGTGGGTTTCAGTACAGCAGGCCCATTTATTTTATATTTCTTTTATATAATACACTTATATACAGAAAATGTTGAACCCCAGGGCTAAGGGTCGAGGACGAGGGCGTGGGCATTCAATTACTGCAGGGGGCAGAGGCCATGGTCCTGGGCAGGGTGAGACAGTACCTGCTGATGAGGGAGCTGTGGAACGCCGCAGAGCTACACTCCCTAGCTTCATGTCTCAACTTACAGGGACAAGTGGTAGAGGACTGTTGAAACCACACCAGTGTGAACAGCTGATGTCGTGGATTGCGGACAATGCTTCAAGTAATTTGTCCACCAGTCAGTCTTCCACGCAGTCACCCACGTTACCCAAGAGAGCACTCCTCTGGCTCCTCCACCTCAACCTCCTTCCCCCCAGTCTGCCCCCTCCCAGGAAAATTTGGAATGCGATCCGGCATACTCTCAGGAACTGTTTTCTGGACCCTTCCCAGAGTCACAAACCACTTCACAGGTTGCTGCTGACCTCTTTCCCGATGCCCAAGTTTTCCAACTGTCACAGTCTGTGGGTGATGATGATGATGACAATGTTGACTTAGTGGAAAAAGTTTGTAAAGAGGTGTCGGACGATGAGGAGACACGGTTGTCAGACAGTGGTGAAGTTGTTGTCAGGGCAGGAAGTCCGAGGGGGGAGCAGACTGAGGAATCGGAGGAAGACAAAGTGACTGACCCAAGCTGGGTTGATAAGCCGAGTGAAGACAGTGCTTCTGAGGCGGAGGCGAGTGCTGCACCAGAACAGGTTGTAAGAGGCAGTGGTGTGGCCAGAGGGAGAAGCAGGGCCAGAGCTGGTGCATCAGCAGCAACTGTTTTACGTAGTGAAGCTCCCGTGGCGAGGCCTAGATGTTGGCAAGTCTGGAGGTTCTTTAAAGAAATTGAGGATGACCGACGGACTGTGGTGTGCAACCTGTGCCACACAAGGATCAGCAGGGGTGCCACCACTACTAGCCTAACCACCACCAGCATGAGCAGGCATATGAGTGCTAAACACCCCACTCAATGTAACCAAGGCCGTTCACCACCTCCTGCGGGTCACACCACTGCTCCTTCCCCTGTGTCACTCGCTGCCTCTTCTAGTCAACCCCCTGCCCAGGACCCAGGCACAAGCGCCTCCCGCCGTAAAACCACACCTTCGCCTCCACGATCCTCCACAGCGTCCACCAATGTGTCCCAGCGCAGCGTTCAGCTGTCTTTACAGCAGAGGCTGGAGCGCAAGAGGAAATACAGTTCCACCCACCCACGTGCCATAGCCCTCAACGTCCACATGTCCAAATTGCTGGGCCTGGAGATGCTGCCCTATAGGCTGGTAGAGACCGAGGCCTTTCGCAACCTCATGGCGGTGGCTGCCCCTCAGTATTCGGTCCCCAGCCGCCACTATTTTTCCCGATGTGCCGTCCCGCCCTACACCAGCACGAGTCACAGAACATCATCCGTTCTCTGACCAACGCTATTTCTGAGAAGGTCCACCTAACCACGGACATGTGGACAAGTGCTGCCGGGCAGGAACACTATATCTCACTGACGGCACATTGGGTTAACTTGGTGGAGCTGGGACCGAGACTGACCCTGGGGCCGCTCATGTACTGCCCACACCGAGGATTGAGGGGCCTACCTCGGTCACGGTCTCTCAGACGTACTATGCCTCCTCTGACGACCCCTCCTCCTCCTCCTCCGAATTACCATCCGTGGGCACGGCGCATTCAGTCGGTAGCTCTAGGCGCAGCAGCAGTGCCGTGGGTAAGCGCCAGCAGGCGGTGCTCAAACTGCTGAGCTTAGGTGACAAAAGGCACACCGCCCAAGAGCTGTTACAGGGCATCACGGCGCAGACCGATCTGTGGCTGGCACCACTGAACCTCAAGCCAGGCATGGTTGTGTGTGACAACGGGCGTAACCTGGTAGCGGCTCTGCAACTCGGCAGACTGACACATGTGCCATGCCTGGCCCACATGTTCAATCTAATAGTTCAGCGGTTCCTCAAGACATACCCCAATCTGTCACCAAGGTGCGCCGCATCTGTGCGCATTTCCGCAAGTCGACCACATATGCTGCCACTCTCAGGGCAGCGCAGCGCCGCCTACAACTGCCCGCTCACCGACTGTTGTGCGACGTGCCCACAAGATGGAATTCGACATTAAACATGTTATCCATAGTTTACCAGCTGCGCAGAGCGATTGTAGACTGCCAGATGTCAACTTCCACCAGAACTGGTAGTCAGGTCAGTCAGATTCCTCAAGTCTACAATGAGGAGTGGACGTGGATGTCTGATATCTGCCAGGTGTTGACCAACTTTGAGGAGTCAACACAGATATTCAGCGGCGATGCCTCCATTATCAGCCTCACCATCCCGCTGCTTTGCCTGTTGAAAAACTCACTGCTCAGCATAAAGTCGGATGCTTTGCGCTTGTCACAAGAGACAGTCGAGGAAGATAAGTCGCTTGATAGCCAGAGCACCCTCCGGTCTGTTTCTCAGCGCGTATCGGAGGAGGGGGATGAGGATGAGGAGGAGAATGTCGTCGAGACAGAAGAGGGTACCAGAGCTCAGTCCTTAACTCTTGAGCATGTATGGGCTAAAGAGGAGGACTTGGAGGAGGAGGAAATGGAGAGTCAGGCCAGTGAGGAGAGGGAATTCTTGCGTGTTGGGACTCTGGCGCACATGGCAGACTTCATGTTAGGGTGCCTTTCCCGTGACCCTCGCGTTAGAAGCATTTTTTCAAACACCGATTACTGGGTGTTCACTCTCCTGGACCCACGGTACAAGCTGAACCTTCCCAGAACCTAGAGGAAAGGAGTATGAGAGTGAATCAATATCAACAGGCCCTGGTACACAAGCTGAAACAATCCTTCCCATCTGACGCCGCTACCGGCAGAGGGCGTGGTTCTGTGGGCCAAGTAGCGGGGGAGAGGAGGCGAGCAGGCAGCTTGTCCAGCACTGGCAGGGGAACGCTCTCCAAGGCCTTTGCCAGTTTTATGTCACCCCAGCAAGACACTGTCACCTGTCCCCAGTCTAGGCAGAGTAGGGGGAAGCTGTACAGAAAGATGGTGAGGGAGTACCTAGCTGACCATACCAACGTCATCGGGAAAAGTTCATCTCGAATAACGAGCACCCGAGCATTTTAGTGCTCGCTCATGTCTAGTTATAACGGAAAATAATAGCATTCTTAAGGCAGAATACTGAATAAAATCTAGGCCTTCTAGGGGTTAAAATAATTTTAAAAAACTCACTTTGTCCACTTAATCGCGCAGCCGGTGTCTTCTTCTTTTAGGACCTGCAGTGACGTCACCGCGCTCACCACATAAGCGCGATGATGTCGATCATAGGTCCTGGCCTGCGATGACGTCATCACACTTATCCGTAAAGTTACCCGAACACCGAACTCGAACCCGAACTTTTGTGAAAAAGTCCGGGTTCGGGTCCGGGTAACCGAACTCGCAAAGTTCGGTACGAACCCAAATTTTGCGGTTTGGGTTCGCTCAACCCTAGTCCTTGACTTTTATTGTTAATAAATAACCGTTTTTATAGAAGAAAATAGTTGCTTAACTGCATTACATTTTAATAAGTGGTCTTACAATATAAAATGTCTTAAATTGTATTTGGAGTTTGTAGAATGCCACTTATAGTGGAATGCAGAAAACAATTAATACTTCAAGTATACTTCAATAATAATTGTCCTAATTGAGTCAAGTTTGAAGCACCATAGAGTGATAAAGGACTTCTAGAGAAAAGAGATAGTAACCCTGTAGTTCCTCTTTTGTCTGCCAGTAAAACATGAGAAGTTAGCTTTATTTTGCCTGTAATTGAATATTGTACTGTTTATTTGTTATTGACTATATAGTAGATGACAAGTAGCAATTTAGTCCTCTAAATAGAAAAGCTCGGTCTGTGATTAAAGCCTATGAGACACAAGGTGCACACTGAGCTGTACAGTATCTTTTTTTTCCCAACTCCCCCATAGACATATACGTTGAGTTTGTCCAAACATGCCTGTGTATTCAATGGAGAGAGAGGAGAAAGCCACTGCCAGCCACTTCTGGTGGCGACTTATCTCCTGGGGGAACAAAAGGTTGGTCAAAAATGTTCACTTTGCCTAGTTCTTCTCTCTCCCAACAGATGGTGTTACTCAACATATGAGTAGGGAGCTCCCCAAACACATGAATAGACCCGCCATTCCTGGTGGGTTTGGCCGGCAATACACTAATGTACATGGGGGTCTAAAACTCTGACCATTAAGTAGTCCACATCTTTGTGTACGGCTTTAAAATGTTCACCTCCTTCTACAAAATAAATCAGATCATCCACCTTTTCAATCCTCTTCAGTTTTCCTTGTCTCTCCATGACTGTAACCTCAAGTCACTACCACAGCACCGTGAACCTAATTAGCATCTAAATACATAGCAGAGATTTATTAGTCTAAATGCCTCCGAAAACTGGTTCAATTTGTGCCAAAACTGTCATGCATGCCTTGATGTACATATATTATACATTTTAGACCTGTTTCACACCTCACTAGACAAATTATTGTGACTTAAAATACAATACTGTGTGCCAATTCCTTTTTTATTTGCAAAAAAGAGAATAAATTACAATTCTGTCTATAAGGCCGACCAATAGGCAGTGCAAACTTAGACAAAGGCATCTAACAAGTCTAAAAATGTACAAAATGTATCATATTGTATGAGCCAATGTGATAAATGTGACACAACTTTAAAACTCTTTAGCACTAGCGCACCCCTCTAATCTATCCTCAACTCTGCTACTTGACTAATCCACCTCTCTCCCCATTACTCTCCTTTTTCTTCTCATAGCCAATCCCTTCACTGGCTCCAAGTTGCCCAGAAAATCCAGTATAAAACACTTACTATGACATACAAGGCCATCCACAACCTGTCCCCTCATAAATCTGTGACCTGATCTCCTGACACCTTCCTACACGCAATCTCCAGTCCTTACAAGACACCATTCTATACTCTCCTCTTATGACCTCTTCCCACAATTGCCTTTAAGATTTCTCCTGTGCACTTCCCATACTCTGGAACTCTCTACTACAACATATCAGACTTTTACCTACGTGGAAACCTTTAAAAGAAACCTGTGAACCCACCTCTTCAGACAAGCCTACTACCTAAAATAAATCTCCTGCTACTATACTGCCAAGACCAGCTTTACCCTCACCTACTGTATCCCTCTCCCATTCCTTGTAGATTGCAAGCCCTTGAGGGCAGGGTCCTCTCTTCTCTGGTTTGTAACTTGTCTTGTTCATGCTTATTGTGCTTTTTTTAATTATGTATGTAAAACCCCTATCATAGGGACAATGCCATGAAAAGAATGGCGCTTTAATAAAAATAAATAATAGTAGTTGTTGTTGTTGTTGTTTTCTGGGTTTACACTATCTATTAGACGAGATTAGTGGATCTGCCCCACAGTTTAGCTTATTTAGAAGGTGTGCTCCCTGTAGTCATAAGTAGGGATGAGCGAACCGAACCGTAACGAACTAGATTCGTTACGAACTTTCCCAAAAGTTCGGTTCGTCACCGAACCGAATTTTGATAAAGTTCGTAACGAATCTGGTTAAAATAACGGCGACGCCAAATATACGCATATTTATTGAGAATGTACGCTAATGCGTACGTATTCCGTTAAGTAGCGTACTTTTAACAACGCTACACTGTATGTTCGTTACTTGAGTAGGAATGTTCGCAGACACAGTGTATTTGTACACTAATGCGTACATATTCAGTTAAGTAACGTACCTTTGTCAACGCTACACTGTATGTTCGTTACTTGAGTAGGAATGTTCGCATTAGCGTACGTATTAGTTTAAATTCTCAAATATGCGTATATTTTGCGTCGCCGTTGTTGAAGTCACTTGGATTTTTTCTACTTTTTTAATTGTAATAGCAACTGCAAGTAAACGAAACTATACCCTACCAGACTCCCATTATTGTTGCAGCAATTATTCAGCCGTTATAGCAAGGTTCGTTTTAGGTTCGGTTCGTACGAATCCGAACTTCAAGAAAATTCGCCGAACCGAACTTTTCAAAAGTTCGCTCATCCCTAGTCATAAGCCTAATGGAACCCTTGATTGATTATAAGTCAATCCATCAGAATTTGTTAGGCTCTGACTAAATATGGATCTGCTATGATACTTATACAGGATTACTTTGAGACATTTGTTGTGAAATGTGCTGGCAGCAAACTGCATGAAGTATTAATGTAGTAGCATTATGTACCTTGAAACCTATAGGTTGTGGGGTGTAGGGGGTTAACTTCCCAGCCCCTTAGTAGCAGTAGGCTGCACACTGTTAAGAGTTCTGTGATATATATAGTAGATCTGAAGATAGAAAAAGCGCACCCCTTAGGCCAAAGAAAATAGGTTGTATAAACTGATCAGATGAAAAGGACTCAGAGGATTAGTAAACTACTTATCCTCCTACACATACAACTGTGGATAAAACTCCCTAAAGCCACCTGTAAAGACTTTACTTGTATTTGGAGTGTCTGTGTGAATCATCTACCTAACTGTCTCTGTAAACTACAGTGAACTGTTTGCACACTGGCATCGTCATTGTATGGATCACCACCTGCAGTATTACGGTACGTCTTTGTCTTCTACAACACTATGACCATTGCCTTTCCCCTCAAAAGTCATCTCCACCAAGGGCAACCCAACTAATACTAAGCAGGATAACCCCAAACCCAGGGAGTGCCATTAATGGAAGAAAATGTGCACCCTTCCCCTCACTACATGGCTGCTACTACTCTTACTGACACTATTATTGCTACTACCTCTCCCATCCTCTCCCTTCCCATGGGCTCACTTCTGTTTTTGCTATGTGGATACCAACAATAATTAAAAATAAAAGTAATATACAAATATTAGGCACTCTGATTGTGCTGCTACGAGAATGTATTTGAACATGTAGCAGGACAACAACAGGGAACATAAATCTATCTACATGCTATAGACAATTTTATGCTAGTACAAACCCTGCATCTCAGAAGCTAATAGCAGCCTATGCTTTATTGATGGATTCTGTGATGGAGCACAAGAAATATGTTCAGAATCAAACCAGTAATTTGACTGAGGTTTTTAATGGTACTGAATATAACATAATTCAGTACTGTAATTAAAAATACATGCTACCTAACCTCATGACAAAGTACTTTTTCATAATACCAATGTCCGTATGGGATTTTTAGAAAACAGGATCTAACAATGAATATCAGGTTTTAATTTAGAAATTATAATTTCTGATTTATAAATGATAGAAGCAGCCATTAACAAGGTGGTCAGTCACATATGGCCTGAGGTATTATTACAATTAAAAAAAAAATGTAATACAGTATATCTTATAAAAAATATCTCTTTATCTGCTTATCAGACCTCTTCCCCCCCAAAAAAAAAAAAATGTTCACTCACTTAATTCTCTGCTACATATTGGTCTCTCAAGATGAACTTACAGAAGGATCTAATTTCATATTAATTACAGAAGTCTATGGAAAGGAGAGAGGAACTACAGAGAAACACAGGCATGATGGCCACCAAAATTACGAGAGAGGAGTGGGAGAAGGAGCTGGTTGAGAAAGAAGCAGAGAGACACACACAGGGGCTACTGCAACTAAAAGTATTTTTTCTATCTGACCCCAGGTGCTTTATTCACTTCAGTATGGTTCAGAACGTGTCTACAATGTCCTACAAGATACTGCTGCTTCTGAGTGAGAGATAAAGATAATTAGGGTGCAGAATCTCTTGTTTTCTCCATGAGTTGTATATGGGTGACATCATATCATCTAGTTTCTTACCACAAGCTCAGAGACTGCAGAGGGGAAACTAGTGAAATAATTAATGAACAATTTATGTATTGGTCTGATGTTTTCTCAGTGAGCAGTATATGGGTGATATCAGAACACATAGTCTTCCCAAAAGTTAAGGGACAAACTGAAAATCAGGGATGAAGTCTGCAAAGGGGAAGCTGGTAAAATATTCCATAATTGATTTATTTTATACATTGGCCATAAATTGTGTTATTCCTCACGTTCACACATGGCAGTTTATCCTGAAAAGTTAGCAGAAAGGACAGGTATGCTTTATCAATCACCAGACAAACTTCAAACCCTTATGCACTGAATTAGTGGTAAGCGTACTACAGGCTTGTGTTTATACAGAAATGTCAACCTGAACAAGCAGAACTGCAGTGCAAAGAATCTGGGAAGGAAAACACAACGGGCTTAACGTCTAACAAGACAGTAGACATTTTCAGATTACCTCAGACTACCAATAGTCAAACAACCTAAGATGTAGACACTGATAATAAGTTAAAAATATCCAGCACAAATTATTAACAGTTCATATTTACCCACATATAGTGACTAACATATTGTATATTTTTAAAACCTCAACTACGGTTAAATTCTTATGCAACAGCAGATACTGTACCGAGGTAGACAATCTCAACGGATTAGCCATAAGGGATGCAGAAGTAGTAGTTGCATCTTGGTTTAGGGGGATCCAAAGGCTCCTCTCTATAAGAAGACACCAATGGGATACATGATAAGAGGAGGATGGGTAGTTTCTGTATAAGATATTATGCTGGGGCCTAAGTGCTTTAAATGACCCCTCTGGTCAATCTACAGTATTTCTGTGGATACCTTCAATGAAAGCAATCCAGTGCACATTTTATGGAAATAAACCAGTGGTTTTATAAACCGGTGTAATAGTAAATATTGAGTGTCAGTTAAAACTAGTTGTAAAAGGAAATGGCTCTGTCCTGAAATTCCTAATAAAGCTCTTCTTTTCTCTCTTCAATTTCATGGTAATAAAGCATGTTGGAAGTTAGTTTGGCATCATATAATCGCACCCTAAGGGGCCACTAAATCTGGCCATAATTTAGTACTTCCCCGTATAGCTGGCAGCACAAACATTAGCAATGTGCTCTGCAGAACAATGTCAGCTTAACATACACTAAGTATGACCTTCATGTAAAGACAGAACTTTTACCAAGAACTTTCTTCTTTCATTAGACACTAACATTGTGTCATTAGTTTCATTAGTTCAGAATTCACAGTTATAATAATAAAGTACTAGTTATCAGGGCGTAGCTATAGGGGAAACGGCTGCTTTGGGTCACAAACTCAGAAAAGGCTCAACCAGGAGGAGGACTAAAAGATTTTATTGCCAGAGCCTCATTATACAGTGACGATATATACAGTGAAACTGTAGGAAATGGACAGCAGCTACTGGGCCTGGTCAGACATATTGGGCCTGGTCAGAGATATATTGGCTTGCCACAGGAGTGGGAGTTTCAAAGTTTTTTTTTTTTTTGTTTGTTTGTTTTTGGGGCGGGAGACATTCAAAAATTTGCTTAGGGGCCCAGTTATTTCTAGTTATACCACTGCAAGTTATAATCATGGTCATATATACTTCAAACTGTAAATCCTGTGAAACAGATTATTGTAATTTAGCATGGCAAACTGTTTAGTAACTAATATACTGTAAATCTAGGGCCATAGTGATGTATAATGGATACATATCTGCACCAATATGATAAGCACCATATTTTGTGAAAAATATTTTAAGATATTTATGAGAAATATATAAATACTTATCATCAGTGATGGTGTGCGAATACTAATTTATTCTTATAGCAGCAAGTCATGCTTGGCCTTGATTAGAGATGAGCGAATCGATTCGTCGATTCATTGATTCGTATCGAATCTTGGGAATTTTTAGCGAATGCGAATCGAATTTGAATATTAGGTGATTTGCTTCGGCTTTGTACGCATTCGCTAAGTAGTTTGTTCTATAAGTTATACGCTATTCCTACGTATAAGTTACTCTATACGCTGTTGCGTACAAATTCAATTCATTAGCGATGCAGACTCCTCCCTGGTAGCTCCGCCCCCTTCTCCAGCACGTGAGGAAGACGAAGCAACTCTGGAAATTAAGATGGCAACACAGCGAGGCCCTGACTGGGAAGGCATGGTGTGGGGCACCGACCCCTATGAGGAGAAGGAACCGGAGGAGATTTACGTCTCTCAATATGTCCGGCAGCCTAAAAGTCGGTTGAGGTGCCCGCTGAGGTGTTCACTCTGCTGGCTGACATGGCGGAGGCGGCAGGAGTTCCCGCTCCGCCGCAGAAGGACTACTCCCTTCTGCAAAATTCCATGGTCCCCGAGGCTGTCACCCAGAATGCCCTGACCCTCTGGGAATACAAAAAGTTGGTAGAGGAGTGGGATGTGCAGGTTTTGGAGCACCCACGGTCCGGTGAACCCTAAGCTGGAGCGCCGAAAGGGTACCATAATTTGGTTCAGTGTGGAACGGGTAGTAGGTTTTATCGGCGATGAGGAGATGGCGGAAGAATTATATGTCAACCGCCGTTCTGTAAAGCGGTCGTATCTTCCGCCCGTCCGCCACAATCTCCACGCAGGGGATTACGTGGAGTATACCCCCATGAAGAGCCTCCAAGGCCCCTTTGCTACTGGGGTGAAACTCCTTAAGCGACCAGCTACTCCTGCCGCACCCCCGGAAGACTGGAGTGAGGAGGTCCAGGCCGCAGAAGAGGCTCGGTGTTCCCATGAGACCAATGATAGGACTCTGTGATCTGAGGAGAAATCCCAAGCTCAGCTGGAACCCCTGATACCAGATTTGCCACCATCGCCGATCCTTCATGTGGGACAGATGACCACCAACAGTTTTGTGTACCAGCCATCGGTGGTACAATACCAACTGCCATGGCATATGCAGGCCGCACAGTCCGCCGCTCATGGAAGACCGTTACAAGAGCCCTTACAGCCGGAGATTCTGTCACCTTGTATGCCGGCGGGAAGATCTGGCCACTACAAGGTAATGGGCAAGGCCCAAGTTGCCACGGCCCTTGCCAGTGTGACCGCCCGCTCACTACCAAGACCATCCCTGAGAGGTCAGTGGGGGTCTGCTGCCGCAGCCAGTGTCGCTTTCATGAGGCAGGAGCGCCCTCTCATGTCTTTTTGCTCCAGCAGCAGTGAAGAGGACCTGCTGGCCCTCACGTAAGGATCCTGCAGCTTTTATGGAAGACACAACGTAGACGTAACCTGAAGGGTGAGCACTAGTTGGTGTTTGTTTTTATTTTTGTTGCCCTGCATTTGTCCTCAGCAAGATGGACATTGATTGTCAGGACTCCCCCCATAAAAAAAAAAAGTTTTAACCAAGTTGCGCATATGTGCGCCTCATCCCCTCATCCCTTTTTTCCCCCTTTTCAGGTTATTGGGGAGCCCCTTGAAAGAGGATTTTTTAACCCTTAGACTCCCAGCGCCGTACATGTACGGCGCTGGGGCGATGCGGACACATGGCGCCCGCTCGCACGTGCGGCGGCCATGACCTGCAAGTCTCTGCTGTTTCTAACAGCAGAGACTTGCGGCTACTTACCCGAGCGGCGGTGTCTTGCTGGGCCTTTAGATGCCATGATCACACGTGATCACGGCATCTAGTTGCGTCTTAACCCGGAAGCGTACGCTTCCGGGTGGTGTACAGACACCCCGTGTGGCCACTTGGGGTGTCTGTACATGATCTGAAAGCTGTAAACCTCGCTGATGAGATTTACAGCTTTCAAAGTGCAATTCTTATTCTGGCCACTAGATGGCAGGCCAGGATAAGAAATTAGCAATTCTTGGATTTATCTCCATCTAGTAAATCCTTGATTGCGCATAAAGAAAAAAAAACACAATATATTAGCTCATATTTGAGCTTTAAAATAATCACAAAAAATTTAAAAAAATGTTAAATATATAAAAAATATATAAAGTTCAAATCACCCCCCTTCCGTATAATTAAAAAATAAATACCTAAATAACAATAAATATAAACATCATGGGTATCACTGTGACCAAAAACGCCCGTACTTTTAAAATATAAAAAAAAAAATCCAATACGGCGAATTGTGTGGCGGAAAAAAGCGTCCAAATGGCGATTCGCTGTTTTTTGTCGCTTTTTTTTTCTAAAAAAAAAATAAAAAGTGATCAAAAAAAGTTATATCGAACGCTGTAAATAAGAAACCCGTAGAACTGTAGCGGAATAGCGTTTTTTTTGCAATTTCACCCGATTTGGAATTTTTTTCCCGCTTCTAACTATACCATATGCAATTTTAAATGGTGGCTTTGGAAAGTACAACTTGTCCCGCAAAAAACAAGCCCTCATACAGCTATGTGAACAGAAAAATAAAACAGTTATGGCTGTTTGAAGGCAGTGAGCGCAAAACGAAAATGCACAACCGAAAAAACCTCCAGGACTGAAAGGGTTAAGGAACCATTGCTGCTATTTTTTTACCCATTTGGATTACAATTTTACATATGTGGATTACAAATTGCAACTGAGTTTGGGACTCTGCTCCAGTTCTATGACAAGCGTCAGAAGAAAAGAGACTTAAACGTGCCCGTGAGCATACTAGGTAGGTGATATTTAAAATGTTTACATTATACCTATAATGTATTTGCACTATATTGTTTGCACTGGATTGTTTGCACTAATGTTTTTACCTTTCAGCAACATTTTCAAGTATGTTGCCCATTGTGTGCATTTCTTTACAGGTACCGCAATGTGTCCTCATATTCACTTTATTGTATGGTGGATGGTTGTACTATGCACTTAGCCGGATAGACAGCATCTTACTTGTTCTACCTCAAATATACATACTGCCTCTGAGGGCGATTTCAGATCTGACCATTTACGCTGGATCTGGCTCGGGGTCTGCAAGGTGTCAAAAACGATGGCACAAGCCTCAGATCACCTGCTGGATCACCTCCTTTTTATGCTGGTTCGGGTGGCGATGTGTGCCATCGTAAATCGTAATCCTGCCGGTCCATCAGCCGGACTATGTATTTCAGCTGTGCAGCAGAGCTAAATGATGAGGATCGTCTGGATGCCATTTTCGAATACTCGCTCTGCCTCTGAGGAGTGCACGCCGCGGCCTCTTCTCGTACGTGCCTGCGTATTACGTAATCGCGTAGACAATAGTACGCTGAGGATTCGTAAGCTATTTGTACGCTCATGCGTACATCTTCTAAGAAGTTGCGTACATTTTTTAAATGAACGTTCGTTCTTAGTGTGCGAATGTTCACTAATAGCACATAACGTATATTTTGTACGCAAATACAACGAATCAATTCGTCGAATATACGACTCTTAGGAAAAGTTTGGCGATTGTTCGGCAAATAATTTTTTGAATGATTCGATCATTTCTAGCCTTGATTACCAAACATTTTTACTTTTTATTTTAATTTATGTTTACTACATCTACCATTTTAAAGTACATAAATATATTAGAAAAAAAACAATCAATTATTTTGTTTTTTCCTTTTTTGTTTTTAGTAATGCCATTAGTTGGCCTGTAATAGTTGTATCTTACTTTCAATTAGAGATGAGCGAATCTATTCGTCGATTCGTTGATTCGTATCGAATCTTGGAAATTTTCAGCTGCGAAGCGAATCCAAATATTAGGTGATTCGCTTCGGCTTTGTACGCATTTGCTATGTAGTTGCCCTATAAATTATACGCTTTTGCGTAAAAATTCAATTCATTAGTGAACTTTTACTGTTAGTTCGTTTATCGTGCGCAAAAACCCGGGAAGAAAGTGGTCACCTGACCTGGTAGGCAGGGCTTGCTCTGATTGGCTTAGGCTCGGTAAGCCAGTGATGCATCACTTCTGCAGCGACTGCTGAGACGAGCAGAAGCAGTGTGTGTGAAGTTCTGAGACTCTGAGACCTGTTTTGTGAGAATTGTGGTGTAATTGCTCTATTACACATATCAGGGATACTGCAGGGCAAGTGCAGGGCCAGTTCAGGGCTAGTAATTAATCAAACAGGGAGAGAGAGACAGGGAGAGATAGGGATAGACAGGGAGATACAGGGAGAAAGACCAGCTGCAGGGCCACAGGGTGAATTGAAAAATGTCTGGAATGGAAAAGCAAAAGGGGTCCAGTTCCAGCCAGACCTCGAGCTCTAAAAAAAAAAGGGAAGGTGGCACAGGGCAGAAGTGCCAAAGGACCTGTAGCCGGAGCATCTACTAGTAGTATTTTCAATATTTGGCCGTTTTTCCACCAGGCTAACCCACCAAGGTGCAAAAGTATAGTGGAGGAGAAAGTGGATGAGGTAGAGGAATGGATGGCACGCTCATCTCAGTTTCAGCCGGATGATCTGCTGTCATCTGCTGATACAATATCCATATGAAGCCAGGGGTCAGACTCAGAGCATTCCTCCTGCTCCACCATTCCTCTCCAGTAAAGGCCGTCATTTTCGTACGCAATTTGTACGCGTATGTGTACGTGTTCAAAGAGGTTGCGTACCTTTTTACCTGAACGTTCGTTATTAGTGCGTGAATGTTCGCTAAAAAACATATAATTACATATATTTTGTACGCAAATCTATTCGTTGAATATACAAATCTAAGGAAAAGTTTGGCAAATATTCGGCGAATAAAATTTTGCATGATTCGCTCATCTCTACTTTCAATCATACTTCTTTTTTTGATATTCTGCTCTTTTTAGGAAAAGCTTAGTATGAACTGTAAAAAGAAGCTCAGAGAAAGCTAATGGTCAACTGATCATGGTGACCTTTTCCAAATATCTTGGGGTGATGATACAGCAGCTCAGGATTCCAATGGCTATGACTAGTGTTTTTACAAATCGAAATGTCCGAAGTGGAATTTGATCCGAAGTTGAGGAAAAATTTGATTTTTAACTAATCTAAATTTCCTCTTGCTTTATGGTAACAAATAGTTTTAAAATAGTCTAAAATGGCGGCTACACATGTTACAAAGTGAAAGTAGGAATGCAATATGACCCATAATGCTATGCAGTCAGCCAATCAGCAGAGGGCCATCCCCTGTGATATCACAGCCCTTTACAAGCCTCATCCTTCATGGTCGCCACCATCTCACTGTGATCTGAGCTTAGGGCAAGATGTGACAAGCCCTAGAGACAGCGTTAAAGAAGCCCTTAATTGTGGAATATTGGATAGGGATACTGCAGGGGCCAGGAAAGTGTAGGGAGATAGTAGGGAGTTTTTACATAATGTAGAGTGAGCACAGGGAAACTGCAGGGAATGTAATTTGAATATGAAGGAATCCATAGGAGACAGTGCAGTTTGCATCAATCCCTTCACAGAGCTATCCACCTTGTTTAATAGATAATACCATAGATGCCTATAACAGTAACTATTTCACTACCAGAAAGGACTAGCTATGCATGTTGCTGCAATGTACAATTAGATACAGTCTCCCTGCAAGGCGGGATATAGGTGATTTAATGCACTTTGTGACAAATGAATTTGGAAGACAGCCAATCTTTTTGAAAAATTTGGCAAAGCGTTTGAATTGAATTTTTGAAAAATGTGCTCATCTCTACCTGTGACAGCTAGAGGACAGCAATTTGCGGTCCACAATGCATGGGCACTGACTGTGGTGCCGCCGCATTTGGATCACGGACCCACTCACTTTAATGGGGTCTGCGATCCGCATCCCACAGTCCGCACCGCAAAAAAAGTAGTGCATGCAATACTTTTTTGCATCCACTACTTTTTTGTGGTGCAGAGGCACGGCCAGAAACACCACGGAAGCACTAAGGAGTGGGGTTCCGATCCATGCCTCCGTTTCGCATTTCCGGGATTGCAGACACATTCAAGTAAATGGGTCTGCGATCCATGATGCAGGGTGCACACAGCCGGTGCCCGTGTATTGCGGTATGCGGACCACAATACGGCCACCGCCAGGCAACAGCCCTGTGCATGAGCCCTAATAAAGATGATGCTATTAGCACAAGTTTCTTACATGCTGCAGAAATGCGCTGTTTGGTCTTAGATCACTTGAATTGATAATAATAATTGACAATGTATCAATTCAATTTGTGAAATATATGGGTTGGGTGGATATACCTGATTTTCAAAGTTATCATTCTACGTCACAATGACAACACATCAATGACTGTGCAGGTGAGATAGTGAAAATACCGGTAAGAAAATAGTCACTATGTTAGGAATTTATGAATTATACATTGGTAGGGATTAGAGATGAGCGAATCATCCAAAATTCGCTTCGACGAATATTCGATGAATTTCTGACAAGATTCATTCTTTTACAAATTTATTCGGTCGAATCTACATTAAAAAAACAATCATTATTTTGCGAACATTCCTGCACAAATTACGAACATACAGTCAGCGTATTTAAATTACGCCATACGTAAGAATTAGGGTACAAAAGTGCGTACGAATCCTCCCAAATAACCTGAGAAGGGGGGAAAAGGGAAAATAGGCACGCTTCGGTGCAACAGGGAATTTTCTGACAGCCATGCCCATCTGGGTGTGAGTCAAACAGGGGTAACACAAACTAAACAAAAACAACTGCCAGCTAGCAGCTCACCCGTCAGGTGCAGTCCATGGTGTGGCTCCCATAGGTCCTCCAGTGGTGTCCTCACTCAGCTAGTAGTTGGGTTTCTCAGATGAGGGACTTGAAGTCCTCCTCGCTCGAGCTCCTGCTGAAGGACATCAGAGGACGTTCCTCCTCTTGTAGGCCACACTCGCTGCTGTGGTAGAACTCCAGTGCCCTCTTGTTCCGGAAGTCGGACTTGACCGGGTCCGGGTGGTGGTCACGCTGGTGAGCGCTGCAGCCACTTGCACTTTTCAGATCCTCCTGCCGGGACAGCAGGGGTAAGGAATTCCAGCTGCAGCGGTTCTGGCAAGGTTGCATCCAGGGAAGTAGACCCAGCTTCCCTGGCTGCTGCTGGCTTCATCTTCCACGGCAGCTTTTATTGGTGGATCACCGTGGACTGGAACGTGAATGAAGACGTTGTCAGCTGACCTAGCCGAAGGGACTGTGGTGGTGGTGGTGCTGGCAGTCCAGGGATTAGAGGCTCTAGCTCCAGCTGTGGCTTTTCCCTGAACCGGAGGACGCCATCTGGGGACTCCTGAAGGCAGCGCAAGCGTCCTGGACCTGGTGCATCTGGCCAAACTTCTGGTTCCGCTGTAGGTACCAGGGGCTTGGAAAGGGGGGTAACCCCGCTCACAAAGGGGCCTTTCAGGGACGCCATGTGGGTGTACTTTACCTTATCCCCCCACCTTATGGAAGGTGTTGTGGATCTCCTCTTTGGCGGCAGAATGGACGCTCCAGCCGCCTTCGCCGCCACAGCAGACGCTCCAGCCGCAGATGCACCAGCCGCCTCATGAAGAACCGCCTGGCGACGAAGAACCACCTCACGGTGTGCAGCAAACTCAGCAGGCAGGCAAGGAGAATAAAGGCACTGTAGGTGGGCTACTGGAGCAGGCGGTGGTTCAGGGAGCTCATCCCTAAAGTACATTTGGTTCCAGTTGGGATGCAGGCACAGCTCTTTTTTAGCCATGCTTGCAGCAGTTGCTACTTGCTCTGAGGTCAGCAGACTCAGCACTGGTCTATCTTCATTTTTCCGCCTCGTGCAGAATGCATACGTTTTCATATGTATCGTACGTATAGTTAGCGTGCAAAATTTTGCGAAGATTTACAAATAATTCAAAGCGAATCTGACAAAATTTGGATTCGCTTCGGAGCCCAACATTTATAAGCTTTGATAAGAATCTACGAAGTGGAGAATAGATTCGCTCATCTCTAGTAGGGATCCTGGAAACAAGTTTTTTAGACACAGGTAATATGAAAACAGAGTTGCCAACAGAAGATACTGTATGTTGCCAAAAGTACAGGGCACAATTAAGAATGAGCTTAAAGGGGTTGTCCTATGAAATTTTTTCTACAGTTTTTAAACAAGCACCTGGAGCTGAATACTTTTGCATGTAATTTTCATTGCAACCCATCGGCACCCTGCGGTGAGTGGGATTTGGGGATGATGGATAACAGAAGTTTCTATTGCTTGCTGCATCTAAAGGATAAACAGTTGCCATAAACTGTACCACTGCAGAAGAAGCCTGGCTATATATTACAACCATTTTCCTTTGCAGATGGCATAGGCTCATCTCATTTTTGGTATAGATCAGTACTGAGAGGCCAAATGAAAATCCCTTCCTCATAGAATTAAAATTCAAGTAAAAAATTGATAGTTTGCAGTGCTGTATTAGGAGCATCAGATGAATAATCCAATGTTCCAATGGACCAGTTGGAGAAATGTAACAACCAGTGGCTTTTGTGAATAACATGACAAGATGATTATGGTTTAAGGTGTAGTCCTGTCCTTTTCAAGTGATGGCCTTTCATTAGGATAGGCCATTACTAGCTTATCAGTGGCAGTCCGACACCCTGATGATCAGTTGTGCCGTGTGGCTCAGTCGCTGGAAGACTGCAACAAAACTTCACAACACTGTCAGCATTGTAGTGGACATTGCTTATAACTGCAGCACTGCTCTCATTAACTTCAGTGGTTGCAGCAGTGCAGTTGCAAGCTCTGCCACTACAATGCTGACAGTGTTGTGCAGTTCCGATGCCGACTCCCTGAAATCGAGCTGGTAACAACCTATCCTGATGAACGGAAAGCCCTTTAAAGTGTTTCTGTGATCCCGGTAGGGTGGGCAGTTCAGCGTTTGGAAATTGTGTGTGGGGGGATAAGTTTATATTATATACTATGTATTATTCTGATTGAGTTATATTAATTGGATTGTTTTTATGGTCTAGAATGAATAAGGAGAACATAAAAAGATTATATACCTCTATATTGTACATTCAAGCATCACTAGAGCAGAATCTGGAAAGCTGTTGCGCATATTCAGATTGCAAATAAATGGTTTATGTCTGAAAGTGCCTTGCATCAAAACAAAATCACTGTGAATTAAGTGGAGCTGGAGGAAGATTTGAAGTGAAATGAGGTAAGGATGATAATTCATTATGGTAACACACATATTACAATTCTTTAGACATACAAGCAGGCATACATTATTTAATACATTTGCTTGTATTATTCTATAATTCACGGCACTGAAAGCATTAATTTGTGTGCATGCATTTTTTATCTGCTCAGGACTGTGCAAGACTCAGGACAGCTGGAACTATAAACCCTTAGAATTCCCACATTGAAGGCCCTAACAAGATGGATTAAAACATGAGAAATAAAAAAAATGCTTTGGTTCACTCCTAATAATATTTATTCAGTACAAAACATTATTAGAATTGACAACAATCTCGACCGAGGTACAAAACAGCAGCTTCACGAACACAGTAGTTAAAGTATAGAAAAAGAGACAACAATATTTATAAGGGGAATAATAGACCAAACTTGAATCTTACTGATTTCAATAGATACATTTTTCTATGATGACTGTGTGATGCAATCTGGGTTCTGTTGGTGCTGTTGGTATGTTTTTATGTGTATTATACCCATTTACTATTAGTAAGTACTTAAAAGGCATGGTCAACATAGGACACCATTAAAAAGTTTATGAGGGGTCTCAATGAAAAATATGCAACAGAGCCCATCAACTGTCACATGCCATTTATAATGCTGGCCTTCCCCAAAGGACAGAAGAATCTCTTCCACCTGCCTCATTCCCCAGGGCCACGCTCCAGAGCCCATATGCTATCACTCACTTAAATCACTATATTAGGTCCTAAATGCACACATGCTCCTTTACTTCTGTGGTCCTGTGGTATGATAAGGTCAAAAGATTAGGGCTATAAATTGGCACAACATACTGGACACTAAATTGGCAGATTTGTGGACGAATTGCATTTTTCACTTTGCACCATCTGCTGTGCATTCATTTTTGCAAAACACCTGTGTGGGGTCAAAATGCTCAATACACCCCTTAGTAAATTCTGTCACAGGTGTGGTTTCTAAAATGAGTTCACATCTTTGATCTTTTTGTACTTCACTGCAGAGCCTCTATATTTGTGAGCCAGTGCTGTATAAATGAAACTAGGCCTGAAATGCATATGATGCTCTCAAGTTTTTTTGACCACATAGGGGTTTTTTGACAACATAGGGAGTATTTTCACACTCTGAAAAATGTGTATGTAACAGCATTTGTGGTGCTTTTTCTCCTATAACTACTTGTGAAATAGAAAAATCTGGGGTTAAAGCAACATTCTGTTGGAAGAAATTGTATTTTTTATTTTCACAGCCAAGTGTTTCTAAATTATCTAAAAATGCCTATGAAATCAAAGTACTCACTTCACCTCTCTATAAATTCCTTGAGGGGTGTAGTTTCCAAAATAGGGTCACTTTTTGAGGATTTACATTTTAGGGGTCCCTCAGTGTCTCTTAAAATGCAACATAGTGCCTCAAAACCTTTCCAGCAAAATATGCCCTCCAAAAACTATATGGTGCTCCTTCCAGTCTGAAGCCTGCTGTGTGCACATACAGCAGTTTATGATCACTTAAGAGGTGTTGCCATATTCATCAGAAAATGAATAACAAATTGTGTGGTGATTTTCTCCTGTTACCCTTTGTTCCAAATGAAAGATTTGGACCTTCATTTTCATAGTCAAGTATTTTTAAATTCTATGAAAAGCCTTTTGGGTCAAAATGCTCACTACAATCCATGAGAAGTTACTTGTGGGATATATTTTCCAAAATGGGGTCACTTTTTGGGAATTTCCACTTCAGGGGTACCTCAGGGTCTCTTCAAATGCGACATGGTGCCCAAAACTAATGCAGCAAAATTTCCCCTTCAAAAGTCATATGGTGCTTCTTCCCTTCTCCGGATGTGTGCCCATATAGAAGTTTATGACTACATATTGGGTGCTTATATAAACTTCAGCATAGGATAATAAATATTGAGATGGTTTGCTGTTTTACAGGAAAATGGATTGAAATATAAATTCTGCAAAAAAATAAATAATTAAAATCTTTAAATTTCACCTCTGTTTCTCTTTAATTCATGTAGAACACCTAAAGGGTTAACAAAGCTTCTAAAATCAAATTTTTATAAAATCGGGTAATTTATGGGTGATTTCAATTATATAAGTCCCTCTAAGTGACTTCTGAACTGAAAGGGTTCTTCAAAAAGTAGGTTTTGGAAATATTATTGAAAATTTGAAAAATTGCTTCTAAAATTATAAGCCTTATAACGTCCTAAGAAATAAAATGATATATACATAATGATACCAACATAAATTAGATATATTGTTAATGGTGATCTATAACCACTTTCTGAGGTATCACTATCTGTCTTAAAAGCAGAGAAATTCAATTTAGAAAATTGCTATTTTGTAAATTAAACATATTGACCTAAATTTACCACTGTCTTGAAGGATGATATTTTACAAAAACATTCTCAGAATTGCTTGGATAAGTAAAAGTATTGCAAAGTAATTACCATATACAGTGACACATGTGAGATTTGCTAAATTAGGCTTGGCCAGGAACGGTCCGATCTGAAAGTAATTAATTTTATTTCTTACATTTTATTTTTATGATTTGCTGTTCAAAGGTCAGAAAGTTGTACTTTCTAATATAGTAGAAAGCTGAAAAAAATGAAAAAAAAACATAAAATGGGGTGAAATTAGAAGAAAAAAACGTTTTATGGATGTTGTTTCTACGCCATTCCTTAAGCTTAACACTAGCCTGTTACCATCATTCTCCAAGTCAGTATTATTAGAGTGATACCACAGTTATATATGCTTTATATAGGCTAACCCAAAATACTATTTAATCAAATTACTTTGATTAACAAAAAACCCCTTTAGGGATCCCAATAATTCTTCTTTTTTATTTTAAACCTTAACTTTTATTGTTTAATTAATGAAAATGCACATTTTGAAGAAAACTTAAAATTATCAGTTGTTTGTTGGACAACACTATTTTTTATATCCAATTGTTTAAATTAGGGTATTATGACCCCCAAAAAATATATTGGAGTGAGGGAACTGTGGTTGAAATATGAGGGAGCGTCTCAGAGGTGGTTCTTTGGGTTCTGACACATTGTTGTAATGGTATGGGTACACTTTAATGACATATGTTATTGATGTTGCGGTCAGGGACTTAGTAATCCACTTATAATGTTCAGTGAAAAACCCCTTGGTATATACACCGTAACAATCGGCTCTCGAGCCACTTAGATGCAAACTCTCCTGACAGTCCTGTGGCCAGATGGTACTGCCGGAGAAAGACTGCCACGGTAGAGGTTTGTCTGTCTCAAGTACCCAGACGGGCTTCCTCTGCCACAGTCAATAGTAACTTTCCTTTGACTGGTGCAGGATTAAGCCCCAGAGTATAGCCAGACGCCGACCGAGTGCCGCGTTGTACTCAGATCATGTGCCAGATAACGCATGCACAAATCAGCGATCCTCCCGCTCCTCCATTAGTTGCGGACACCGGCTGCTGGACAAATAATACTACATGCCCTCTCTCCCTTCACTTATGGTCCAACAATCTAACTGGCTAAAACCTGCTATAACCTTCCCGACATGTTTCACCGCACCATGCGGCTTCGTCAGGGGAAAAGGTATATATAGCTTTTCCCCTGACGAAGCAGCAAAAAGATATAACATTTTAAATTTTTGGTAAGGAATCAACAACAAGTGGGTCACAATTGTGAAGTGGAACAAAATTTATTGGATCATTTAAACTTTTTTTGTAATAAAACTGAAAAGTGGGGCGTGCAAAACTATTTGGCCCCCTTGCATTAATACTTTGTTGTACCACCTTTGGCTGCGATTACAGCTTCAAGTAGCTTGGGGTATGTCTCTATCAGTTTTGCACATCTAGAGACTGAAATTCTTGCCCATTCTTCCTTGCAAAAGAAGCTCAAGCTCTTTGAGGCTGGATGGAGAGCGTTCGTGAACAGCAGTTTTCAGCTCTTTCCACATACTCTCAATTGGATTCAGGTCTGGACTTTGACTTGGCCATTCTAAAACCTGGATATGTTTATTTTTGAACCATTCCATTGTAGATTTTGCTTTATGTTTGGGATCATTGTTTTGTTGGAAGATAAATCTCCGTCCTAGTCTCAGGTCTTTTGCAGACACCAACAGGTTTTCATCCAGAATGGTCCTGTATTTGGCTCCATCCATCTTCCCATCAATTTTAACCATCTTCCCTGTCCCTGCTGATGAAAAGCAGGCCCAAACCATGATGCTGCCACCACCATGATTGACAGTGGGGATGGTGTGTTCAGGGTGATGAGCTGTGTTGCTTTTATGCCAAACATATCGTTTTGCATTGTTTCCAAAAAGATCGATCTTGGTTTCATCTGACCAGAGCACCTTCTTCCACATGTTTGGTGTGTCTCCCAGGTGGCTTGTGGCAAACTGTAAACAAGACTTTTTATAGATATTTTTGAGAAATGGCTTTCTTCTTGCCACTCTTCCATAAAGGCAAGATTTGTGAAGTGATCGACTGATTTTTGTCCTATGGACAGACTCTCCCACCTCAGCTGTAGATCTCTGCAGTTCATCCAGAGTGATCATGGGCCTTTTGGCTGCATCTCTGATCAGTCGTCTCCTTGTTTGAGATGAAAGTTTAGAGGGATGGCCGGGTCTTGGTAGATTTGCAGGGGTCTGATACTCCTTCCATTTCAATATGATCGCTTGCACAGTGCTCCTTGGGATGTTTAAAGCTTGGGAAATCTTTTGGTATCCAAATCCGGCTTTAAACTTCTCCACAACAGTATCATAATAGTAGACCTGCCTGGTGTGTTCCTTGGTCTTCATGATGCTCTCTATGCTTTAAACAGAACCCTGAGACTATCACAGAGCAGGTGCATTTATATGGAGACTTGATTACACACAGGTGGAATCTATTTATCTTCATCAGTCATTTAGGACAACATTGGATTATTTAGAGATCCTCAATGAACTTCTGGAGTGAGTTTTCTGAACTGAAAGTAAATGGGCCGAATAATTTTGCACGCCCAACTTTTCAGTTTTATTACAAAAAAAGTTTAAATGATCCAATAAATTTCGTTCCACTTCACAATTGTGACTCACTTGTTGATTCTTCACCAAAAATTTTAAATGTTATATCTTTTTGTTTGAAGCCTGAAATGTGGCAAAAGGTTGAAAAGTTCCAGGGGGCCGAATACTTTCGCAAGGCAATGTATCTATGGACATCTTTGGAGACTTTTCTTTACAGATCTAAATCTATGAAGACTCATTGAGCACATTTAAATTTGGATTTCTTGCTGACTTATTTTTATGGGAGGAATACGTTCACTCCCACAGCATTTTTGGAGCAACAACTCCTATCAATTAGGTGAAGGTGAAGGGTGCTGCCGGATCCGGACTGCCGCAGTGACATGTGTGGAGCCGGAACCGCGCTCCGGCCCCACACATGTCACACAGTACATACATACACACAGACACACACACACATCTACACAGACAAATACACATACATACTGACATGCTCCCGGCAGGTCTCCAGAGCGCCGGAGGAGCAGGACGGCGCACACAGATGACGATTCCCCACAGCGCTCTCTGCTGGGCGCCAGGTGGAATCGTCATCTGTGCACGCCGTCCTGTTCCTCCTGCGCTCTGGAGATCTTCCAGGTAGCATGTCAGTATGTATGTGTATTTGTATGTGTATATATCTGTCTATGTTTATGTGTATGTCTATGTCTGTATGTGTGTATTGTGTGTATGTGTGCAGGTGACGGATCCATCATGAACTCCATTGAAAGTCAATGGAGGACGGATCCGTTCACCATTGTGTCACACCAAACGGATTTGTCCCCATTGACTTTCATTGGGGGTCATGACGGATCCGTCTTGGTGCGGATGCCTGGACCGGAGAGCAAACCGCAGCATGCTGCGGTTTGTTCTCCGGTCTGAAGACGGAACGGAATGCTTTCAGGAGCATTCCGTTGTCTTCAGTTCAGTTTTGTCCCCATTGACAATGAATGGGGACAAAACTGAAGCGTTTTATTCCGGTATTGAGCCCCTATGACGGAACTCAATACCGGAATTATAAAACGCTAGTGTGAAAGTAGCCTTAAACACATTCTGCGTTGGCAAAACCCTTACTGTGATGGTAACAAGCCGACTAGCCAAGCACAAGCTTTTGCCATGCACATTTATGGTATTTTGTGCATTTATCCATAGGCCCGGTACTTATTGTATCTTTGTTGTTTCAAAAAGAAATCAAAAAGCCTGTCTTGCAGCAATTTGGCATATCTAGATAAGTATGTACTGCACACATCTCTTTTCTTTGATAGTAAGTGTACTTGTCTGCATTTATACATATTGTGAAATAAATGACACTGTATCTTTTGTTCTATCACTGGAGACAGCTATCATCTTTTCCTTTTTTTTGTATATGTGTATACAAGAGAAGTTGTTCCTTTCATTTTTTTCTATTATCAATTTTACCATTTATTCTGTACATTAACCCTTTCATGACTGAGCCTATAAAAGGCCTGAATGTCCAGGTAACTTTTTGTGATTTGGGAACATGGTGGTTTAGTCACCCTAATTTTTTTATTTGTTTGAATACAAAAAAAAATTTTGGAATTTTTTTTTACTTGACACTTAGGACTTTTTATTAGAATGGGTTTTTTTAGAGATTTTTTTATTTTTTTAGGTTTAATTTGGTCAAAAACCACTAATTCTTATTAAAAAAAAAAGTAATTTTTTTAATTCTAGATTTTTATTCTTTACATATTAAAACTGACACACAAATTAATTATTGCAATGGGTTCCCTATTTAATGACGATCGTTTTGATATATAACATGTATAGATTTTATTGAACGGGGCGACTATGGTGACGGTTTCTGTTGGCGACTGCATTTTTAATTTTTTTGTATTTTTTTTTACACTTTTTATTTGTTTTTGTTTTTTTTTACTTATATATTAATTTATTTTTGACACATAATAAAGACCTCTGGAGGACATTGACTTTTTTTTTAACACTTTATTTTTTTCACAGTTTCCACTGTAACTGGGGCATCCACAGGAGCCCCAGTTACAGGGAAAACAGCCCCCTGTGGGGGCATTAGACACAGGCAGAGCTGATCAGGGTCTCCTTAGACCCTGCAGCTCTGCTCCTGCCCCGAGACACCTGGCCTCACGTGACCGCCGCTTCCTGCTCCCTCCAGCATGGTTCCCTCCGGCACAGGAAAAGGCAGAAGTGGTAATAAACCGCTCATGTCTTCTCCTAAGGGTCCCCGCTCTGTCTGTGAGCCGGGACCCAACCTGTTCCTGCTAGATTGCAGGAGCTTTAATCCCAGCGCTAATCAGTGCTGGGATTAAAGCGCTGCCTGCACGTGTATGTACGTGCTATCTGCACGGGGCATGTGCAGATAGGACGTATATACACAGATGGCAGTCGTGAAGGGGTTAACTTTATATCTGTTTCTAAAGTTATCAACTTCTGTTTATTGGTGGGATCACAGATAGTGACAGCAAAGTTTTAAAAAATTCAATTCAGTTGATTTGTTGAACTTCGACAATAAATTTAATTAGTTATGAATTATTTAGTAACAAACCACATCTATTCTATGGATTGGGCACAACGATGGGGAACGGCAATTGCACCGCCCCTTGTCATTTAAACCTTCAGATGCTGTGTTCAATGTTGATTGTGGCATCTGAGAGTCCCATTCATTCTATCAGGGGATTAATCAGGGGTTAAAACATGAAAAACTTACTTGCCTCATTCATCAGAACATGGAAAGTTGATTGTGGCCATCTTGATTAATGAAAACACACAATTTTCATGTGCACTCACTCATCACGCTGAGTGGGCACTGAGACTTCATCACTGAGAACTGGAGCTTTTTCTTTAATCAAGATGGCTGCGACGGCCTCTCCTTGATCTAATGGATGAGGTGAGTATGTATTTTTTATTACCGTCATTTCAGGTAAAATTGATTTATTACCATGAAGCGCCAAGAAATTTGGATTTGCAGCAAATCATTTTTTTTCTGAAATTTGCAGTGAATTAAATTTTGTTAACTTTAATTCGCTTGACACTAATCATAGATAATAATGACAATTTTCATTATTTAACTTAAATGTTACAATTAATTTACCAAGTCTGAACTTCAAAGAGAGTCATTTACATTTTGGAGAATTAATGGAGAATCGAATATTTAAAGATTCACTCATCTGTGGAAAAGGGGAATGTCAATGTGCCCATTGGGAAAAAAGCAATGCTAGAGGTAGCTAGAAGTGGCTCGTCCATCCATCCACCTGGCTAATGCGTGGAGTTGAATATTCAGTGGGGGTCAAGGAAGATATCTGTCAGCAGAATAGCTACCATATGTTGCTTCCTTAGGTAGATACAATTTATTCAGATATCTTGAGTGGTGATACATGTATGTATGATGTATGTACTGTACATTACTGACTTTTCTTAAGCAGCATCGCATTGTTCAAATGGTCACAACATTTGAACAAACTTTGCATAAATCAATAGCATAGATGAATATAATAAACTTAATAATATAAGTTATCAGAGTAAAATGCCTTTTCTCCCTTTAACAGTTCACTCCCTCCTACTCTTATCATAGACTTTGATGGGCAGCTGATATCTGATCTTTCAGTAGTCTCTCAATACACATCTAGAACAGAATAAGGAGCCTAAGTGGAGAAAGAGGCATTTTCTCTCATAAGATATATTACAAAGTATATTGACATGTTGACTACTATTGATTTATGCACACTTTGTTGAAAGGTTAGTGATCTAGTGCAATGATGTGTCACCCATATGGGCATCACCTTATGTGACGCTTTTGACAAATCACTTCCACTGGAAATTGCTTGACAATGACTGTCCTCAAAATGTATGACATATCATCAAGCTAGGGCATCTGGTTGGACTAAAAGATGGCAGAAGCTGGAAATCACAGTAGATATACATATAAAAAATAATTTTTGGGTATGCCATGCCTATGATGGCAATCATTTTTAAGTCTTATGAATGCATTTAAATAACCGAAAGAATGAACACTGTTGTATCTGTGTGCAGCCTACAACATTTCTTTTCATAAGAATCTGGATATATTCCCCTTTTCCTATATTAATGAGTAATTCTGCTGAGAACAATATAATAAAGAGTGAATGGACCTTTCAGAAAACTACAATATTATCAGTGAGATAGACATAGTTTGACTTTCTACTGTAAGAAACAGATATTCATTTTGGCAGATAGCCTTTGGGTAACCCGATACAATGTGCCTCGGATGTTTTTGTTCTTATATTCATCTGTTTCTTTTAATGAATCTCAAGCTTTTAAAATAGACGGGTGAAATGTCATTTATTATTGAGAAATCTATTATTTTATTTGTCATAACTGTACACTTACAAGAACATTTCCAAAGCTTGAGTCTGGGTTTTCCAGATATTTAGTCATTTATTTTATTAAATAGAATTTAAAATGAAATGATGAATCTGCTATGTAGGTACTATGTTAGAAATGATCAAAAACAACAAAATTCATAGTCCAGGACCTGAGAGAAACTCTTTGTAACTACTTTATACTCTGGTCAAGAGATGGGTAACCTAAAGCGTGGATGGACCTCCTTCAATTAACACAGAATTTGATAACAGAATGAATGTTTTTGTTTTTTTAACAATAGAACCTCTTTAAATCCCAGAAGTGCACTGTTCTATCAGGCCCTGCACTAGGCATAGTGTATACGTTTTGCATGCAATTATTATTAACTGAATAAAAAATAAATCTTCTGTAGCTTCAATTACACTGAGCTTTCACACTTTAGATTTTGGATGTGGAAAAGCGGAATAATGAGTTAATAGAAATGATTACTAGTGACTCACTACTGAACTGAAACCTTGTCCTAATTAATGGTTTCATTCTTTTTTTCCTCCACTGTCTGAAAAAAAAGGAAGTTTGCCCTCTGAGTCCTAGCTGTGCTTGGAAGTATGTGTACTTTTTGTGAATTTTTTTTATCCATTATGAGGAACAATGCACCAAAAAGGTCACATTTTCAAATAGACCCCTTCATTTGTTATGAAAGTGGTGCCCTCTCAGTAGTAAAGTGACTTAGGTTATAATAAAAATGTGCCAAACATCAAGAAAAGAATTCATGTTATGCTTTATACTGGCTGTTTATAAGTATTCATTTTTTATGAACAATTTATACCACAACTATCCTTTCTTTATTGTTGAATTTAATTAATTAGGCATATAATATGCTGAAAATGAATCAAACTATTGTACACTACATGGCCAAAAGTATTTGGATACCTGACTATCTCACCTACATGAGCTTTTAGAGCATCCTATTCGAAAACCAAATCATTATTACACCCCAGTTTCTGCCTATAACAGCCTCCACTCTTTCAAATATAATTTATAGCTTTTCTGTGTGAATGTGTGCCTATTGAACCAATTGTGAGGTCAAGAACTGATTTTGGATAAGATGATCTGACCCTCAGTCATTGTTCTGTGTTCTAATTCAAACCAAAGGTGTTTGATGGGATTGAGGTGTGAACTCTGTGTAGAGACTCAAGTTCCTCACACATGGCCACCGCCATACCAAAACATATCAAAACACAACACAAAATTGAAAATATGCCATTTTTTTAAATGTCTATGTATGTTGTAGCATTAGTATTACCCTACACTGAAAATCAAGGATCTAAGTCAAACCCTGAGGAGTAGCTTCATCCATAATCACTCCTCCACCAAATTGTACAGTAGCCACTGTTTCATAAAGCATCTGACGTACACTTTGGAACTCTCTCACTTCAAAACTTGGTAATCACATGTGCGGTGATGTGAATTGAAGCCTGCTAGCATGTCATGATATTGTATTCAATTTGTTTCACCCGTAACTAAATTCAAGAAAAGGTCTGGGTGAATACATCTGTAAATGGCAAGGATAATGTTCATAACTAATATGGATCAGGTTGCCAATTAGCTTGGATAGTGTCCTTAATTAGAGTTTATTGGGGATACTATCCATCCATGCCAATACACTTTCTGCTTTAATTAGGGACAGTATCCACAACAATTAGGGACAATTTCTGCAGCACATAGGGACAACATTCATTCGAATTAGAGAAACCATCCATGGTTCCTTCCTACCTTAGGGTCAGGCTTTATTGAGTGGAGTGTTAAATTAAAGTTCTATCTAAGCTCTAATAGTAATCATTTGCAAAGGGTTACTTCCTATGATAGTCACTTAACTGTGCCTATTAAACTTGCAAGCTGCCATTGTTGAAGTACCTCTGTCATGTAAAATATTTGGTCTTTATTGAAAAAGTTTTCTCTGTTCAAAATAAATGTGGAATTACATTTTACTATGTAGGTAATCCATTATTAATCATTAAAGGGGTTGTCCCACAAAAAAATATTCTACAGTTTTCAAACCAGCGCCTGGATCTGAATTCTTTTGTGATTGGGTTTAATTAAAAATTTTGCATAGCCACTGAGTTATTCAATAAAATGCATCTGTATAGCACCACCTTTTGTTTGTTCTTTTTCTTATTTCTTTGTCCTGCTGCCATTGTGCAGCACCTGTCATTTAAAATATTTGGCCTTTACTGAAAAGTTTTCCCTGTCCAAAATAAATGTGAAATTACATTTTACTATGTAGGTAATCCATTATCAATCATTGAAGAGGTTGTCCCATGAAGCAGCTGACGTACAGTTTGAAACTCTGTAGTGAGTATCTCTCACTTCAAAACTTGATTACCACACTCTGTGAATTTCTGTGGTCTACCGATTTGTGGCTCCTAGATGCTTCCACTTCACAATAATGATAGCACTTACAGCTGACCATGGCAAATCTAGCAGATCAGACATTTCATAAATTGACTTGTGGGAAGGTGGCATCTTAAGATATTGCCATGTTTAAAGTCATTGAGCTCTTTAGTGTGACCCATTCCATTGCCAATTTTTGCATATAATACATACCCACAGTTAGTTTCATATTTCACATGGTTGTCCTTCACTATATGGAATTTCTTACCTTGCCAACAGGCACCAACTGTCAGCTGCATTGCAATATGTGAGGGATGGATTGGCCAATCATTTGTTACCAGGTATGGCTCATACATTCCTCCATCCATGTACAGAGTCACTACTGGGAAGTCTATGTTGATTACATAGTAATGCCATTCCTTGTCACAGATCTGAAAAATACATTTAAAAAACAGGGATTACAAAAAGTTGAACATAAACTCTTAAATTATTTAAATTATTTACATCCATTTTGTACATACATACAGAAAAAACATGTACAATAATATCTTACATCCTTATAACTTTTTATTTTTCTCTTTTCAAACTTTTCCCTTTATTTACTTTCTCTGCACATTAATAACCTACAGCTTGTTTGAAAAAATGGCATGTACCCTAGGTATATCCAGCTAAGATGCAGATGAAATTAACCAGTCAAACATAACCTAACCAATGTACATTTACTGTCAGATTGACAGTACTACCTCCAAAAATACTTATTATTTTACATTCCCCATATGTCTACTTTATGTTGGCATCATTTTGTAAACGTCATTTTCCTTTTTTAGGACGTTAGGAGGCTTAAAAGTTTAAAAGCCATTTTTCAAATTTTCACAAAATTTTCCAAAACCATTTTTTTTTAGCACCAATGCAGATATAAAGTGATTTTGAGGGGCTTACATAATGAAACCCACCATAAATGACCCCATTTTAGAAACTACACCCCTCAAATTATAAAAAACTGCTGTTACAAACTTTGTTAACCCTTGAGGTGTTCCACAAGAATTAATGGAAAATGGAGGTGAAATTTCAAAATGTCACTTTTTTCGTAGATTATTCATGTTAATATTTTTTTTCTTGCAACATAGCAAGGGTTAACAGCAAACTAAACCTCAATTTACATTGCTCTGATTCTGCAGTTTACAGAAATACCCCATATGTGTTGGTAAACGTCTCTATGGGTTTGTGGCAGTGGTCAGAAGGAAAGGAGCGCCATACGGATTTTGGAGGCAAAATTTGCTAGAATAGTTTTTAGGCACCATTTTGTAATTGAGAGACCCTGACGCACCCCTACAGTGGAAACCCTCATAAAGTGACCCCATTTTTGAAACTACACCCTTCAAAGAATATATTAAGGGGGGTACTGACCACTTTGACCCCCTAAGCATTTTACGGAATTTGGAAACACTTGGCTGTGAAAATGAAAAAAATTTTTCTTCCAATAAAATGTTGCTTTAGCCCCAATTTTTTTTATTGCATAAGGGGTAACAGGAGAAAAGCCCCCCCATAATTTGTTACCCATTTTCTCCTGAATACGGCAACACCCCATATGTTGTGGTAAACTGCTGTGGGGGTACATGGCAGGACTCAGAACAGAAGGAGCACCATATGGATTTTACAACACAGATTTTGATGGAGTGGTTTGCGGAGCCATTGATTTTTATTTTTTTGAGCTATTGTCTTATGTGGGGGCTCATTTTTTGCAGGATGAGGTGAGGTTTTCATTGGTACCATTTTGGGGTAAATACGCCTTTTTGATCGCCTGCTATTACACTTTTTGTGAGGGAAGAGGGAAAAAAATGGCTATTTTGGCATAGTTTTTTAAAAAACATTTTTACAGCATTCGCCTGGGGGGGCCATCTCATGTAATATTTTTATAGAGCAGGTTGTTACGGACACAGCGATACCCAATATGTCCAACTTTTTTATTGTTGGAAAGTTTTACACATTAGATGCATTTTTGAACAGAATAAAATATTTTTTTTGTGTTGCCATTTTCAGAGAGCCATATTTTTTCAGTTTTCAGGCGATTGTCTCAGGTAGGGTACAGTTTTTGCGGGACAAGATGACGGTTGAATTGATACCATTTTGGGGTAATTACGCCTTTTTGATCGCCTGCTATTACACTTTTTGTAAGGGAAGAGGGGAAAAAATGGCTATTTTGGCATAGTTTTTTAAAAAAAAATTTTACAGCATTCGCCTGGGGGGCCATCTCATGTAATATTTTTATAGAGCAGGTTGTTACGGACGCAGCGATACCCAATATGTCCAACTTTTTTATTGTTGGAAAGTTTTACACATTAGATGCATTTTTGAACAGAATAAAATTTTTTTTTGTGTTGCCATTTTCAGAGAGCCATATTTTTTTCAGTTTTCAGGCGATTGTCTCAGGTAGGGTACAGTTTTTGCGGGACAAGATGACGGTTGAATTGATACCATTTTGGGGTAATTACGCCTTTTTGATCGCCTGCTATTACACTTTTTGTAAGGGAAGAGGGGAAAAAATGGCTATTTTGGCATAGTTTTTAAAAAAATTTTTTTACAGCATTCGCCTGGGGGGCCATCTCATGTAATATTTTTATAGAGCAGGTTGTTACGGACGCAGCGATACCCAATATGTCCAACTTTTTTATTGTTGGAAAGTTTTACACATTAGATGCATTTTTGAACAGAATAAAATATTTTTTTTGTGTTGCCATTTTCAGAGAGCCATATTTTTTTCAGTTTTCAGGCGATTGTCTCAGGTAGGGTACAGTTTTTGCGGGACAAGATGACGGTTGAATTGATACCATTTTGGGGTAATTACGCCTTTTTGATCGCCTGCTATTACACTTTTTGTAAGGGAAGAGGGGAAAAAATGGCTATTTTGGCATAGTTTTTTTAAAAAAAATTTTACAGCATTCGCCTGGGGGGCCATCTCATGTAATATTTTTATAGAGCAGGTTGTTACGGACGCAGCGATACCCAATATGTCCAACTTTTTTATTGTTGGAAAGTTTTACACATTAGATGCATTTTTGAACAGAATAAAATATTTTTTTGTGTTGCCATTTTCAGAGAGCCATATTTTTTTCAGTTTTCAGGCGATTGTCTCAGGTAGGGTACAGTTTTTGCGGGACAAGATGACGGTTGAATTGATACCATTTTGGGGTAATTACGCCTTTTTGATCGCCTGCTATTACACTTTTTGTGAGGGAAGAGGGGAAAAATGGCTATTTTGGCATAGTTTTTTTAAAAAATTTTTTACAGCATTCGCCTGGGGGGCCATCTCATGTAATATTTTTATAGAGCGGGTTGTTACGGATGTGGCGATACCTAACATGTTCATGTATTGTGTGTTTTTTTATTTTTAATCAATTTTTTTAACTTTTTTTTTTTTACTTTTTTTTTTCCCACTTTCTGGACTCAGATCCACTTGGTTCTTCAAGAACCAGTGGGTCTGGTATTTTACAATACACTGCAGTACACTGTATAGTGTACTGCAGTGTATTTTCTTATAGCCTGTTCAAGCTCCTGCCTTTAGCAGGAGCTTGAACAGACTTTCATGGCAAGCCAGACGAAAGCGTCTGGTTGCCATGGTAACCATCGGGACGCTGCCACAGCAGAGCAGCGTCCCGATGGAAGGGAGAGGGAGCTTCCTCCCTCTCATCTGCCCACACCATCGGCGCTGCCAGCGCACCGCAGCGCCGATGGGAGAGGGAGGGAGCGCTCCCTCCCTGTTAACCCCTTCCATACAGCGGTCCCTACGGACCGCGGCATGGAAGGGGTTAAACTGCTGACATCGGTGCCAGCACCGATGTCAGCAGTTTCAAGCAGAGTATCAGCTGTATGCTGATACTCTGCTTGAATAAAGCTCGGCCATTTAGAAAAATTATTGCGGGCGGCACTCGCGGCAGCCGCCCGCACATTGGAAGTCTCCCCCCCGCCGCCCATCTGCCCACAGCCAATCAGGGGGGCGGGGGGGACACCCTGACCCCCCCCAACCCCTGACACTCGGCGGGGATTTGCTAGAATAGCGCTATCCCGCCGAGTACACGGAGCCTGCTGTGAATGGCTGGTCTGAATAGACCAGCCATTCACAGCGATCGCCATTATGGGGGGTGCACGGCACCCCCCGAGGCCTTCACTACGGATGGCTGGCTGTGTCTAACAGCCGCCATCAAAGCATGTTAACCCCGCTGCACTGAGCAGCGGGGGTTAACATGCATGACGTACCGGTACGCCCTGTTGCGCTAAGTACCTAGCGCCCATGACGTACCGGTACGTCCATTGTCGCCAAGGGGTTAATAACCTACAGCTTGTTTGAAAAATGGCATATACCCTAGGTATATCCAGCTAGATGCAGATGAATTACCAGTAAACATAACCTACAATGTACATTTACTGTCAGATTGACAGTACTGCTCTATAATATGAATACTATATGTCTCCTTATGGCACAAATGTCAACATAATGGGGGGACAATTCTACAAAACGATATACGATGGAGCTTGCCATAATATTTTTTTCTCATGGATTCCAAATAACAAACCTCCATACACCATGTGCATGAAATTTTATTATGCTCAACTGGGTGTCATCCCTTACTTCTGTAAGAAAACAAGCAAACACTAATCCTGCACCAAAAAATAAATTATATTTCCATCAGCTGTCACAAAAAAATGATTTATGCCATTCAGCTACATTATAAGGCACCAGGAGATGTCAACATTTATACTACAACTATTTTAGGAGACCTACACAATCAGACACACTTATTTTCTTTGGATACAATAAAATATTTTTCCCCAAAATAATTACCTGAACTAATGGTTCCTAGCCATTTAAGAATGTAATTTCAGATTTAGCACTAATCAGTCTTGGTAACTGCTCAGAACCATTGGTAGTAGACCCCAGACTAAGAACTCTATCACTGTCACTTTCTCAACGGTGAGGAATAGAGATGAGCGAACGTGCTCGTAACGAGCACTGTACCGCTCAGCTCCCCTGCACTCGCATGGGCGCAGGCAGCCGCTTCCGTCGGGTGAGGAGGACGGAAGCGGCTGCCTGCGCCCATGCGAGCACAGGGGAGCCGAGCGGTACAGTGCTCGTTACGAGCACGTTCGTTCTTCTCTAGTGAGGACCTATAACAGGCCAATTAATGGATTAGTCAGCAATATAGAACTGGACCTTATACTGACCCAGTATACTATGATGAATTTTTATTAACTAACTAAATGTTCTGTTTGTTTGGTTGCTGTATTCATATTTGGTGCTACCGAAGTGTGTGCTCTACCAGTTTTTATACTGTACTTTGACTGTATATAATACTCTCTACACAACAAACCTAACCTCAGGAAGCGGGCATGGGTGCTGTCCTTTATTGGTATCAATACTGATGTGTCCTTCCTTACCTTTGCTCTTGGCTCAACATGCCATGAGATTACCGAATTACAAAAACAAAAAAACATTAAATAATGAAGTTGTGTCACAAGACATATATCCTATATAAGTCTCGATGTGGCCACTCAGTGGTAGTGTTGTGAATTTCAGCCTGTCAAGGGTTTTGCTTGTATGTCATGATATTGTATTTAATTTGTTGTGCCCATAACCAAATTCAAGAAAAGATCAGGATGACCATATCTGTAAATAGCATGGATAGTGTTCATAACTGATATGGATCAGGTCTCTAATTAGCTTGGATAGTGTCCTTAATTAGCATTTATTAGGGATACTATCCATCCATGCCAATTAGGGACAATTTCTGCTTCTATTAAGGACAGTATCCACAACAATTAGGAACACTTTCTGTAACACATAGAGACAGCATTCATTCCAATTAGGGAAACCATCTATGGTTCCTTTCTATCTTAGGGTTAGGCTTTATTGTGTGGAGTGTTAAATGAAAGTACTGTTGCGCCTGTGTAATCATTTTAAATGGTTACTTCATATAGTAGTCACTTAAATTGCCTATTATGCTTGCACACTGCCATTGTGCACCTCTGTCATATAAAATATATATATATATATTTTTTTACGTTTTCTCTGTTCAAAATAAATGTGGAATTACATTTTACTATTTAGGTAATCCATTATCAGTCATTACAGGGGTTGCCCGACAAAAATATTCTACAGTTTTTAAACGAGTGCCTGGATCTGAATTCTTTTATAAAGCCTCATTCACACATCAGTGTTTCATGGATGTGTGCTGTACATGTTCTGCACGTACAGCACACATCCCCATTCATTTGAATGTGTGTGTTCAGACACCAGTGTTTCATCACAGTCCCTGGTTCCGTTATTTTTGCACGGATGCATGTCCTATCTTGATCAGTGTTCCCTGATCCCTCACGCCCATTATAGTCAATGAGTCCGTGTTTTATGGATCATTAAGAAGAGATGCTTTGAAAATTATTTTTCAGCTGTTCAGTGTCATTGAAACACAGATGCAACACAGACATAAAAAAACGGACACACAGACCCAACACGGATCCTTCACGGACAGCTTTACGGATGCATCACTGACCACCTGCTCACGGATTTGAGCATAGACATGGACTTGTGAATGAGGCTTAATTGCGTGTAATTAAAAATGTTGCATAGTCACTGAGTTATTCGATAAAATGTATCTGTATAGCACTGTCTGCAGTTTATTTTTCTTATTTCTTTGTCCTGCTCACTGAGATGGTCGCACATGCTCAGTTTCATCCTTTAATTGCCTCCTGAATTGTGATAGGGAGAGCAGAGACATGCCCCCTTAGTGGCAGAAGAAAAGACACACCCCCTTGAACTGTCAGCTTGATATAAATCTAGCAGAGCAGTGAATGTGGAGATCTCTGATTCCATATGAGATACGGGGCTGGTTCTAGCTTTGTTAGAAAAGGATTGTCATCTACTAGATGATGTCTGATTTTCATTTTTTATATTAGTTATTGGACAAACCCTTTAATGCAATACATTTCTCGTCTTTCAAGGGTCATTTAAATGGAATCTGTGAGCTCTAAATCACTCCTCAAACTAGAGTAAGTGGAGAATAGCATAAGTCCAATTATGTCAGGGATGGCCAACCTGAGGCTCTCCAGCTGTTGCAAAACTACAACTCCCAGCATGCCCAGACTGCCTTCAGCTATCAGCCTACAGCAGGGCATGGTGGGAATTGTAGTTTTACAACAGCTGGAGAGCCGCAGGTTAGCCATGCCTGAATTATGTGATTTTTTTTCTTTATACCGACAAACTAGCAGTAAAATTAATTGAGAGGATTCCTCCATAAGTCCTCTCCATTATGTCCATGAGCTCAGAAGTCCTCTCAATGCATTTTACTGCTGGTTTATTGGAGCAGAGTGTTGGAATACAAGTGAATATGAAGATAAAAATTGCATAACCGGACTTAGCGTAACTTACATTACACACCACCTACTCTAGTTTGGGGGTGTTTCAGAGCTGCCAGTTTCCCTTTAACATTTCTATTTTTCAATTATTTTTTTTAAGCAATGTCTAACCTTATCATACCTATTACACACAGTAACAGAATAGGTTGATACAGTATCTATAAAATTAAATTGCTATTAAATTTACCATTTAATTTATACACAATTTGCTTAGATTTTTAGGCAAATTAATTTTCCTGTACACCTGGTCTACTGGCTACAAAGGTACCAAATAAGGAATTTGCCTCTCCAGTTCAATTGCAAGCAATATAGAAAGCATTGCAATGTTCAGCGTCTATGCTATTGCGGTAAATAGCTGTGCAGCGAATATTAAATAGCAAAATGTGATAATATATATGTAAATATAATTAGATATATAATCAGCTCTGAGATGGGCAGTCAAAGAACAGAAAGTCTCTGCAGTTATTAAGTCCATTAATAATAGATTCTCAGTAAATGGGTAAAATGCAATTCCAATTAATAATAACTAAACAGACAAATTCACTGGGCCGCTAAGATCACAGAGGTTGAATACACCTAAATAACCATTATTAGAAAAAAAGGGCTCATATTTTTATCAATCTGCTGCATACTGCACAATGTAGATGCTTTGTAAATGGTTTAAATATGCCATTTTCAGATGCTCTATTTGAGATTTCTAAGTTAGTTGTCCTAAAATTAACATAAAAAATGAAAATCAGACATCGTATAGTAAATGACAGTCTATTTTTATTAAAGTTACAACTAGCCCTGTACCTCACATGGATTCAGACCTTTGTTTATTCACTTTTCCTATTGTTTAGCTAGATTTATTTCAGGCTGGCAGCTTAGGGGATGGGCCCTTTATCAGGGTGCATATCCCTTCTGCTGCAACTCATAGGGTTTGTTATTTCTGCTGTCCCCTATAACTGTCACAGTTTCAGTAGATCCAGCTAGCTGAACATGAAGGACAGAACTGAGGTGGGCGGGGAAAGAAGGAAAAAAAACAAACCCCAGGTGACACTTTACAAATAGATTTCATTATATAACCCAGTGGATACACTAAAACTTTAATTACTTACAATTACAAAAGTATTCAGATCTAGGTGCTGATTAGTGTTTTGAGCGAGCATGCTCGGCCGAACTCGCTGTTCGGCCAAGCATGCCTACGCTTGGGTCCGCTCGGTGTTCGGCCGAACACCGAGTGTACTCGAGCGCAATGCTCGAGTCCCCTCCCCGCACCAAGACGGATCCGTCATGACCCCAATGCAAGTCAATGGGGACAGATCCTTTTGGTGTGACACAATAGTAAACGGATCCGTCCTCCATTGACTTTCAATGGAGTTCATGACGGATCCGTCACCTATAACGTTTTTTTTTCATTGAAGAATTCAAGGTGTAATTTTTTTCAATGTAATGACGAGGATCCGCTGCTGAGGAGAAGAAGCCTGAGGAGGAGGGGGTAAGTGGTTTGTGTTTGTTTATTTTCTATTTTTCAGGATCGTGAATGCTGAGGACTACGTCGGATTTGTTGGATTACCTCGGACAAGCTTTTTTATTTTTTAAATAAAATGGTCAAACAGGGGTCTGGGGGAGTATTTACTTCAATGAAATATTTTATAAGTGTGTGTGTGTTTTTTTTTCCACACTGCAGTTTTAGTAATCATGGCTAACTACAGACGGCCATGATTACTAATAATGGGCTTAGTGCTTGCCGGTATGGCCAGCACTAACCCCAACATCTATTACCTCGGCACCCACCACCACCAGGGGCGTTGGGAAGAGCCGGGTACCCGCAGGACCGGACCTTCTAAATTGAGGATCTGGTTCTGGGGCAGTGGCAGGCTGTTACTGTTAGGCTGGGAAGGGCCAATAACCGTGTCCCTTCCCACCCTGGTAGTGCCAGGCTGCCGCTGCTGGTTGTATCTGGCTGGAGAAGGAAAAAAGAGGGGATCCCATGCCACTTTTTTGAAATTATTTAATTATTTTTATAATCCAACAAATATAATCCAACAAATCCGACGTAGTCCTCTGCATTCACGATCCTGAAAAATAGAAAACAAACAAACACAAACCACTTACCTCCTCAGGCTTCTTCTTTGTAGTAATTCCTCCCGTCCAGCAGGTGGCGCTGTGGTAAAACTTACCACTCTGCGTACCATCTTCCTGCTGGACGGGATGAGGGAGCTGCCAGGGAAGGTTAGTAGTGTCTCTGTGTGTCTGTCTTTGTACTTTTAAAAAAAAATTTTGGGCACTTGTGTAAACCAGGCACCCCCCGCTCTTCCGAGCAGGGGGTGCCTGGTTTACTCCCATAGACTTCAATTATGCTCGGGTGCTCGGCCGAGCACTCGAGCACCCCTAAGTGCTTGGCCAGAGCACCCGAGTGTACAAGCACCTGGGTGCTCGATCATCACTAGTGCTGATTTGAAAAATGTTGAATATTTTTCAGGGAACAGCTCCTTTAGTAGAATATTTGGTGACTTCCCAAAAACCACAATCTACAGCAGTATGAGTGGTTTGGACATATTGGTAAATTACTGTCTTTTGCAGCTCAGGTCACCTTAGTTTTTGTGGGCAGCATTTCTCAAAGCACATATTGATCCTTTTTACATATTATTGGGAACCAATCTCATTAACATGCTGCCATATTATATTTATTTCACATTATTTTTTAATTATGCATCTTGTATGTTAGCTGTGCGTTATATTGTAAACTTCTTGCTTATCAATACGAACATAAGTGTTGGTTTTTCTAAAAACACAGTGTGAAAACTTCCAAGTGACACCAAACTATTAGAGAAATTCCAGAACTTGCACTGAACAGACTGCTTTCTATAAAAAGGGAAAGAAATATCTTTAACGTAAGGAACTGCAGCACACATATCACTGAACCCTAAAAATATATATTTAATATTATATGAATAAACTTGTGTCTGTGAATGTTCTCATTCATCCAGGTCATGCTATATCAGTAGTGATAAGTGAGAACAACTGGACTTCTCGTACTTTTTTTTTCTCAAATATGTTTTGCTACTTATCCAAATGGCTTTGTCAATTAATATGTCTTGTACGATAATTCTCCAGCATTAAATGCTAGTGACCCCTACTTCAGTCGTGGAGGTAAGATGTTGATGACTGAAGCTATAAGTTATTATTAAACTACCTTGGGATAGATGTTAGAACAGCATTGTAAGTGGTAGACAATAGATATCATACACCTCCAAGTCTATTCAAATGTGGTTCCTCCAATTTAACATAAATAGCTTCTTGCATATGTATTTTTGAACAAATACTCCTTTGTATCTAAGATGCAAAGCTTGCAGTCATCAACCAGTGTCCTTGTCCTTAATATCCTGGCCAAAGGTGTTGGCTCTTCTGTGCTGGGCCATAAGTTGGTGTAACTACTGTTTTGTTTCCCAATATATAATTTTTTGTCACTCATCCTTAACTAGACTGCACTCCACACACAATATTGCTCTTTTTGTATTTTGGCAAAGGATTTTGGGTAAACCAGTTGCTGACTTAGTGTGTTGCCAGGTTTATCGCAGACAGTAAATTTAAAAACTTTTAATAAACATCACATTCTGAATGTTTTTTGTGTAACATTCATTACACAACAACAATTTAAAAAATGGAAAGAAACTAACCATCTCACATCACCAGATTGAAACAGGGCTTAGCCTTTTAAAAGGGCCTTTAAAGCATAACTTTAAATAATAACTAAGATAATAGCTAAGATAGCATCTCATCTGCAAACAGCTTTTTCTGGGTGATTGCTCTTTATCAGTACTAAGCTGAGAAAATTAGCTCAGCTACCTGCTCATACAAATTTTGCACTTTCAAAATGAGAAATAGTACCCTCTAGATGCCAACCAAGTCCTAACTAGAGATGAGTGAATCACCCAAAATTCAATTTTTCAAAAGATTCCTACTTCATACGAATCTATTCGGCCGAAGCTGCGTACAAATCATACGTTATTATGTGGTGTTTTGCGAACATTCGCGCACTAATAACGAACATACAGTTGTTAAAGGTACGCAACTTATGTGAACACATATGCATGAGCATACAAATTGCGTACAAATCCTCAGCGTACTATTGTCTAGCGATTACGTAATACGCACGCTCTGGAGAGCTTAAATACATGATCCGGCTGATGGACCGGCAGGATTATGATGGCACACACCGCCACCCAAACCAGCATAAAAAGAAGATTTAGGAGGAGATGCAGCAGGTGATCCTAGGCTTGCGCCATCGTTTCGACACTGTGCGGACCCTGGGCCAGATCCAGCGGAAATGGTCCGATTTGAAGTTTAAGTGCCCAGAGCGGCTTACTGAGATCTGTGCAGCGATACAACAGGGTGAGTAACAAAATATTTGAAAAATAAAAACATGTTAAAAAATTATAGATATCAAAAGTATTCTCACGTTATCGATACTAAGAAATGTATTGCAATAACGATATATATTGTGACAAATATCCATTTAGAAGAAATAAAAGGATCTGGCCCTCCTCAGGCTCTCACTCATAATATCTTCATAGTAGTATACAGTGTTAGTAGTAAAAACAGTCATCATAACAATTTTGTATGGATTTATGTTGCAGAGCAACGTCAACGATGTCACCGTCGAGGCCCCTACAGTACCTTCAGCTTCTAGTAAGTGTAAACATATTTAATTTATTTTTAATCTAGGCTACGTGGGAGTGCAGCTGCAGTGATACAGTACAGCACAAGTGGTTAGGAATGGGGTCCAGCCCCAAACTATTCAGACATATTAACATCAGAAGTTACAACTGTTCATTAGAGTTGAAAGTAATGGCATTATTTAATGTTTTTTGACAGCTGCTGCACCACAGAGGAGCCCCTCTCACCCTCCTCCACAACAGCAAGAGAGGACCCCACCTGCCCCTCCAACACCCCCAGCCCAACTTCCAGAGGTAGAAGGTAGGTAAAATAAAAAGTGTAATTGGTGGACCTTCTGTCCTCAAAATATAAGCTAAATTTATATTTTATCTTTTGTAGCTCCAACCGGCATGGAGTAGTTTTTCCCAGGACCATGGGAAGACCACTCAGTATGGGTGTCCAGTAAGTACAAACCCCAAACTGACCATGTGTGGGCTTCTCAGTGAGCGATTCAAAGCAAAAAAAAAAGAAAAGGATACAGATACATGTCACTGGAAAACTCGCACCTGTAGATATGCCAAATTTATATGACATGCAATTGCTAAAGTAATCAAGGTACTGTTTTGAAAAGTTTCAAATATTTTTTGTGGGACAACCACCCCTTTAACTCGATCATACTAATTATATTACTGTTTCCACCCCTACAGATATCCCCATATCCTCATTGACTCTGAGGTGGAGGCAGGGGCGTAGCTAAAGGCTCATGGGCCCTGGTGCAAGAGTTCAGCTTGGGCCCCCTCCCCCATCTTCCCTCAGGAGCTGGTGCACCTAGCTTTTCTGCCGGCCAAGTCAAAAACTGAACTCCCCCCCATGCCAAATTCTCACCCTAACCTTTTCCCTCCTAACATTACGTGTATCACTACAGAACATACAGGGTAAGGCTACATGCACATGATAGTTGTTTTTGCAGCCTCCGATCTGCATATTTTGCGGCTCAGATGCGGACCCATTCACTTAAATGAGCACTATGTGCTGTCCGCATCTAACATAGTTTAGTAACATAGTTTACAAGGCCGAAAAAAGACATCTGTCCATCCAGTTCGGCCTGTTTTCCTATAAGTTGATCCAGAGGAAGGCAAAAAAAACCCTGTGAGGTAGAAGCCAGTTTTCCCCACTTTAGGGAAAAAAATTCCTTCCCGACTCCAATCAGGCAATCAGAATTACTCCCTGGATCAACGACCCCTCTCTAGTAACTATAACCTGTAATATTATTACCCTCCAAAAATACATCCAGGCCTCTCTTGAACTCTTTTAGTGAACTTACCATCACCACCTCCTCAGGCAGAGAGTTCCATAGTCTCACTGCTCTTACCGTAAAGAATCCTCTTCTATGTTTGTGTACAAACCTTCTTTCCTCCAGACGCAGAGGATGGCCCCTCGTCACAGTCACAGTCCTGGGGATAAATAGATCGTGGGAGAGATCTCTGTACTGACCTCTGATATATTTATACATAGTTATTAGATCTCCCCTCAGTCGTCTTTTTTCTAAAGTGAATAAGCCTAATTTTGATACTCTTTCTGGGTACTGTAGTCCACCCATTCCAGTTATTACTTTAGTTGCCCTCCTCTGAACCCTCTCCAGCTCTGCTATGTCTGCCTTGTTCACAGGAGCCCAGAACTGTACACAGTACTCCATGTGTGGTCTGACTAGTGATTTGTAAAGTGGCAGGACTATGTTCTCATCACGGGCATCTATGCCTCTTTTGATGCAACCCATTATCTTATTGGCCTTGGCAGCAGCTGTCTGACACTGGTTTCTGCAGCTTAGATTTCTGTTCACTAAAATTCCTAGGTCCTTTTCTATGTCAGAGTTACCCAATATTTTACCATTCAGTATGTACTGGTGACTTGCATTATTCCTTCCCATATGCATAACTTTACATTTGTCAGTGTTAAACCTCATCTGCCACTTCTCTGCCCAAGCCTCCAGTCTATCCAGATCCATCTGTAGCAGTGTACTGTCCTCTTCTGTGTTAATTACTTTACACAGTTTAGTGTCATCTGCAAAAATTGATATTTTACTGTGCAAGCCTTCTACAAGATCATTAATAAATATATTGAAGAGAATAGGGCCCAATACTGACCCCTGTGGTACCCCACTAGTTACAGTGACCCAATCTGAGTATGTACCATTAATAACCACCCTCTGTTTTCTATCACTGAGCCAGTTACTTACCCACATACAGACATTTTCTCCCAGGCCAAGCATTCTCATCTTATATACTAACCTTTTATGTGGTACAGTGTCAAATGCTTTGGAGAAGTCCAGATATACGACATCCATTGATTCGCTGCGGTCTAGTCTAGAACTTACCTCCTCATAGAAACTGATTAAATTGGTTTGACATGACCGATCCCTCATGAAGCCATGCTGATATGGAGTAATTTGCTTATTTTCATTGAGGTACTCCAAGATAGCATCTCTTAGAAAACCCTCAAACAGTTTACCCACGACAGATGTTAAACTTACCGGCCTATAGTTCCCGGGCTCTGTTTTTGGACCCTTTTTGAATATTGGCACCACATTTGCTATGTGCCAATCCTGTGGAACACTCCCTGTCAGTATAGAGTCCTTAAATATCAGAAATAAGGGTCTGGCGATGACATTACTTAATTCTCTTAGGATACGGGGGTGTATGCCATCCGGTCCTGGCGATTTGTCTATTTTAGTCTTTTTAAGACGCAGCTCTACTTCTTCCTGGGTCAGACAGGGCACTTTTAATGGGGAATTTACTTTTATATTCTGCATTTCATCTGACAGTTTATTTTCCTCAGTGAATACAGTGGAGAAAAAGATATTTAGTAGCTTTGCTTTCTCCTCATCGCTCTCTGCAACTCCCCCCTCATTACTCTGTAAGAGGCCGACACCTTCAGGTTTATACTTTTTACCATTTATATAATTAAAGAACATTTTAGGGTTAGTTTTACTTTCTTTGGCGATTAATCTCTCGGTCTCTAGTTTGGCTGTTTTTATTTGTCTTTTACATATTCTATTTTTTTCCTTGTAGTTTTTCAATGCTTCCTCGCTCCCCTCCTGTTTTAGTGATTTAAATGCTTTCTGTTTGTCATTTATTGCTTTCTTTACAGTTCTGTTTATCCACATTGGTTTTTTCTTGTTCCTTAACCTTTTATTCCCATAAGGTATGTACCTCTCACAATTAGATATTAGGATGCTTTTAAAAATATCCCATTTTGTGGCTGTATTTTTATTTTTGAGGACTTTGTCCCAGTTAGTTAGGCCTATGGCCTCTCTTAGTTGGCTAAATTTAGCTTTTTTGAAGTTAGGTATTTTTGTTCCTCCCTGAAGAAACGCTCTTTTGAATGACAATTGGAAGGTTATTATATTATGGTCACTATTTCCCAGGAGTCCCCCGACCTGCACATCTGTTGTTCTGTCAGGTCTATTGGTTAATACTAAGTCCAGTATGGCCGTCCCTCTAGTCGGGTCCTGAACCAGTTGGGAAAGGTAATTGTCTTTGGTTATTTCCAAGAACCTGTTTCCTTTATGAGATATACAGGTTTCAGTTTTCCAGTCTATATCTGGGTAGTTGAAATCCCCCATAATAACGACCTCATTATGATTTGCCACCTCGTCTATTTCGTTTAGAAGTAGATTTTCTATGGGCTCTGGTATACTAGGGGGTTTATAATAAACTCCTATTAGTATTTTATTATTGTTTTTGGCTCCATTTATTTCTACCCACAGTGACTCCACATCTTCATGTCCCTCACTTATATCTTCCCGCAGTGTGGGCTTTAGACAGGACTTTAGATAAAGGCAGACCCCTCCCCCTCTCCGGTTTTGGCGATCCTTTCTAAACAGACTGTAACCCTGTACGTTAACTGCCCAGTCATAGCTATCATCCAGCCATGTCTCAGTTATTCCCACTATGTCATAGTCCTCCTCACACATCACTAATTCCAGTTCACCAATTTTATTAGTCAGGCTTCTGGCATTAGTGTACATACACTTAAGAGGTCTATGTATCTTTTTTACCCCCCCTTTTTAAATTATTATTACCTGTGAAGTGAATATCCGGGGTTTTTGGGTTACTTTGGTTGATGTTTTGCCCAATATTCTCCCTACATTCCTCACTAATCCCAACCCCCACTAACCCCCCACTCTCCCCGACTATGACCCACTCTCTATCTACACTATCTACCCCCTTATTAGTATGACCCCCCACCCTCCCCCCAGATCCTAGTTTAAAAGCTCCTCCAGCTGTCTAACCATTTTTTCCCCCAGGGCAGTTGCACCCTCCCCATTAAGGTGCAGCCCGTCCCTACTATAGAGTCTGTAGCCGACAGAGAAGTCGGCCCAGTTCTCCATGAACCCAAACCCTTCCTTCCTGCACCAGCCTCTGAGCCACTTATTTAACTCCCTAATCTCCCGTTGTCTCTCTAGTGACGCTCGTGGCACTGGTAGTATTTCTGAAAACACTACCTTGGAGGTCCTGGACTTGAGCTTCTCTCCTAGTTCCCTAAAATCATTTTTAAGGACCTTCCATCTCCCCCTGACTTTGTCATTGGTGCCAATGTGTACCATGACCGCCGGGTCTTCCCCAGCCCCACCCAGCAATCTGTCAATCCGATCCGCGATATGCCGAACCCGAGCACCCGGGAGACAACACACTGTTCGGCATTCACGGTCTCGGCGACAGATGACCCTGTCTGTCCGCCTAATTATAGAGTCCCCTACCACCAGCATCTGTCTGTCCTTTGCTGCTCTCCTATTCCCATCCTTCCTGCAGCGGTCATCCTCCTGGTTTCTAGGAGAAACGGCCTGCTGCAGTGTCGCTGGTCCTGGGCTTTCATCCCTAATATCAGCCAAACAGGCATATTTACTAGGGTGTTCCAGCTCAGGACTAGCCTCCCTGGCACTTTTCCCTCTACCCCTTCTTACTACATTTACCCAGCTGCTGACCTGATAGTCCTGCTCTTGCCCATCTCCTCCCTCCTCCTCTTCACTGACCCCAGCCAGTGCCTGCACTGTGAGGTCTAAGCCTCTCTCCAGGTGTTCAATGCCCCTAAGTATGCCAAGCTGCTTATTTAGATCCAAGATCTGGGCTTCCAAATATGCAACGTGATTGCATCTAGTGCAAATGTATTCACCCATGAATGGTTCTTCAAGGCATGCATACATTGCACAGGACACACACTTAGTAGCATTGTCCATGGAGCACCTGCTAGATGGGGATATACAGTACAGTACAGAAAAAACAGTAAATATATGATTAGGGTTTGCTGTAGCTGGAGGACTACAAATCAAGTTAACACACAAGGAAAATCTCTCCCACCTTACTTTTTCCTCCTTGTCTTAAACTCCGGTTTTTTAACTCCACTTATACACAGCCCACTTACACAGCAAGCTCAATGTCAGAGCAAGCTCTATAAGAGTTTAGCTATGTAATTTGTAGCACCTGGGATTGCTAACCACTCCCCTTCACCAGGTACACAGCAGAGAAAAAAAATGGGTTTAAATGTTATAACCAAATGCAACCACTAAACAAACAAAGACCTTTGCAATCAACTAGACAGTTATTTGCAGTCACTCCCAAATGTCACTCTGTATGTCCATTCCTATTTTTGCCCATTTTGTGGACAAGGATAGGCATTGTTACAGTGGATCTGCAAAAAAAATGGATGCCATAGGGAACATCATCCTTTTTTTTGCGGATCCGCAATTTGCAGACTGCAAAACACAATGTTCGTGTGAATGTAGCCTAATACAGCTTTCATACCTCGTACATCCAGTGACATCTCCTCTGATGTAGATCTTCTCTTTCCTCATCTTCTCCTTTCAGACCAGACGGCATTTTTCAGCCATTTCTCATGTCTGCAGTTTGACAGAAAAAATCTTAGTTTACTACTTTTCCATCATCCTCCCTTCTTCTGGACAAATTATCCTATCACCCCAGTACTGTCCCACTAGTACCACACGGATAGTGCCCTTCAATAATTATTGGCACACAGTGTCCTAAAATAACTGCACCCAGCAAATAGTGTCCCTGACAGTAATAGTGCAAACATAACGCCCCCCAGAAATAACTGAGCTATGCTGATACTGTGCCAGGGTGCCCCCCAGAGTAATAGTGCCCCCCAAAGTCCCAATTAATAATTATCTGCCAGAGTGAACTTGTTAGTAATAGTGCCCCCAACAGTACTAATGTCCCCACTGTGCCCCAGAAGTAATAATGCTTCCAATGTGCCAGTAAGAAGTGCCCCAATAATGTGCCAGTAAGAAGTGCCCCTATAGTGCCCCCCAATAATGTGCCAGTACGAAGTGCCCCAATTATGTGCCCCCAAAATTTCACCCAAATAATGTGCCAGTAAGAAGTGCTCCCGACCCATAGATGCCTCCCAAATTATGTGCCAGTAAGAAACGCCCCAATAATGCACCAGAAGTTCCCCCCATTGATTCCCCCCCAAAATCATGTGCCAGTAAAAAGTGTCCCACCCCCATAGATGCCCCACAAATTATGTGCCAGTAAGAAATGCCCCCCAAATTATGTGCCAGTAAGAAATGCCCCCAGTGCCCCCATGTGCCAGTAAGAAATGCCCCCAGTGCCCTCATGTGCCAGTAAAAATGCCCCCATGTGCCAGTAAGAAATGCCCCCAGTGCCAGTAAAAATTCCCCCAGTGCCCCCATGTGCCAGTAAGAAATGCCCCCAGTGCCCCCATGTGCCAGTAACAAATGCCCCCAGTGCCAGTAAAAATCCCCCCAGTGCCCCCATGTGCCAGTAAGAAATGCCCCCAGTGCCAGTAAAAATGCCCCCAGTGCCAGTAAAAATGCCCCAAGTGCCAGTAAGAAATCCCCCCAGTGCCCCATGTGCCAGTAAGAAATGCCCCCAGTGCCCCCATGTGCCAGTAACAAATGCCCCCAGTGCCAGTAAAAATGCCCCCAGTGCCAGTAAAAATGCCTCCTGTGCTAGTAAAAATGTCCCCAGTGCCCCCATGTGCCAGTAAGAAATGCCCCCAGTGCCAGTAAAAATGTCCCAGTGCCAGTAACAAATGCCCCCAGTGCCCCATGTGCCAGTAAAAATCCCCCCAGTGCCAGTAAAAATCCCCCCAGTGCCCCCATGTGCCAGTAAGAAATGCCCCCAGTGCCAGTAAAAATGCCCCAGAGCCAGTAAAAATGCCCCAAAGTGCCAGTAAGAAATGCCCCCAGTGCCCCATGTGCCAGTAAGAAATGCCCCCAGTGCCCCCATGTGCCAGTAAAAATGCCCCCAGTGCCAGTAAAAATGCCCCCAGTGCCAGTAAAAATGCCTCCTGTGCCAGTAAAAATGTCCCCAGTGCCCCCATGTGCCAGTAAGAAATGCCCCCAGTGCCAGTAAAAATGTCCCAGTGCCAGTAAAAATGCCCCCAGTGCTCCCGTGCCATTAACAAATGCCCCCAGTGCCCACGTGTGCCAGTAACAAATGCCCCCAGTGCCAGTAAAAGTGCCCCCAATAGAGATCCGGTCCGTGATTGCAACAATAAAAAAAAATAAACACTAATACTTACCTCCATGGAGCTGGCAGCAATGCGATGCAGGCCTCTTCCGGCCTGTGTCCCACGCTGTACGGCTCAGGCGGCGTGCAGGGGAGACGTCTCTCCCTCCCCTGCCCTGCAGTACTGGCATCTGTATCGACGTCCTTAGGACTGGTTTTTAATAGGGTTTTGGTTTGGAGACTTCGGGTTTGCACAGCCCATGACACGAAACGTTTGTCATGCAACGTTATGGGCCGGCTGACAGACACAGTGGGAAGACACTTAGACTATTTCAGCCTGCAAGCCTGATCTAATCATCTGCCTCAGCAAGAGGAGTGTGAAAATCGTAAGTAATCAAGCCTTTATTAATTTTTATAAAAGTGTTTTTTTGCACACTGCCAGGTGACAGTTTGGTCCGTTTGGGTGTCACCACTCCCTCAGCTAAAAACCCTCTCTGACTTGACACTTGAGGCTGGGCAGGAAAGAAGCCCTAGTGCATAGTGGGCACTGTTGTATTCTGGCTGCCCAGAAGTCCAGGGGGTCTGAGAAGAGGCTTTGCGAACCAGATTGCAGGTACAGTAAAGGAAAATACATACAATGCAACGGCACACTGCCAACAAGATAAAGCACAAAATGCCATAGTGATATAAGGTATTCTGAAGCTAATGCTATGCTTGTTTAGTAAATTAGAGATTCTTGGCAAATATATTTTGTACAAAATTATCTGGGCCCGTCCACCAAATCGTCAAGGTGATCTCTGTAGGATGGAACCTAACACTATTTCCTACCTGTTATGTGTCAACCTTGGCTTCTGTATAATCAGGGGGTGTTGGTTCCATATACATGCTGAATTCCCTCTGCCTTTTGCCATTTCTGGTGCTTCACAGGCCTCCACTAATACAGGGATGCAGGTACCAACATGCATGCCGAGTCCACTCGGCTTTATAGTTACACTTAGGGATGAGCGAACCGAACCGTAACGAACCAGATTCGTTACGAACTTTCCCAAAAGTTCGGTTCGTCACCGAACCGAATTTTGAGAAAGTTCGGAACGAATCTGGTTAAAATAACGGCGACGCAAAATATACGCATATTTATTGAGAATGTACGCTAATGCGTACATATTCAGTTAAGTAGCGTACAATTGACAACGCTACACTGTATGTTCGTTACTTGAGTAGGAATGTTCGCAGATGCAGTATATGCGTACGCTAATGCGTACATATTCAGTTAAGTAGCGTACAATTGACAGCGCTACACTGTATGTTCGTTACTTGAGTAGGAATGTTCGCAGACGCAGTGTATGAATACACTAATGCGTACATATTCAGTTAAGTAGCGTACTTTTGACAACGCTACACTGTATGTTCGTTATTTGTGCGGGAATGTTCGCATTAGCGTACGCATTAGTGTAAATTCTCAAATATGCGTATATTTTGCGTCGCCATTGTTGAAGTCACTTGGATTTTTTCCACTTTTTTCATTGTAATAGCAACTGCAAGTAAACAAAACTATACCCTATCTGACTCCCATTATTGTAGAAGCAATTATTCAGCCGTTATAGCAAGGTTCGTTTTAGGTTCGGTTCGTACGAATCCGAAATTCAAGAAAGTTTGCCGAAGCGAAACGAACCGAACTTTTCAAAAGTTCGCTCATCCCTAGTTACACTAATTAAAATCAGCCTATGGGGCAGACGGGGCTAGTCAGGAGTGCATGACCAAATGGAGTAGACACACCTCCAGTACAAACTTACAAAGAAAAAAAGGGGAATTTCAGTCAGCACATCCCAGTGCGCAGGTGCAAGTTGCTATGGCTAAATGCACAAGGAAAGGAAAATACATACAATGCAACGGCACACTGCCAACCAGATAAAGCACAAAATGCCATAGTGATATGAGGTATTCTGAAGCTAATGCTATGCTTATTTAGTAAATTAGAGATTCTTGGCAAATATATTTTGTACAAAATTATCTGGGCCCGTCCACCAAATCGTCAAGGTGATCTCTGTAGGACGGGAACCTAACACTATTTCCTACCTGTTACGTGCCAACCTTGGCTTCCGTATAATCAGGGGGTGTTGGTTTCTGGTTGGCAGTGTGCCATTGCATTGTATGTATTTTCCTTTCCTTGTGCATTTAGCCATAGCAGTGCTGACTGAAATTCCCCTTTTTTTCTTTGTAAGTTTGTACTGGAGCTGTGGCTACTCCATTTGGTCATGCACTTCTGACTAGCCCCGTCTGCTCCATAGGCAGATTTTAATTAGTGTAACTATAAAGCCGAGTGGATTCGGCATTCATGTTGGTACCTGCATCCCTGTATTAGTGAAGGCCTTTGAAGTACCAGAAATGGCACAAGGCAGAGGGAATCCAGCATGCATATGAAACCAACACCCCCTGATTATACGGAAGCCAAGGTTGGCACTTAACAGGTAGGAAATAGTGTTAGGTTCCCGTCCTACAGAGATCATCTTGACGATTTGGTGGACGGGCCCAGATAATTTTGTACAAAATATATTTGCCAATAATCTCTAATTTACTAAACAAGCATAGCATTAGCTTCAGATTACCTCATATCACTATGGCATTTTGTGCTTTATCTGGTTGGCAGT